>JAOWBL010016757.1:3802-36086 GCA_028564865.1 Zenarchopterus dispar | reverse complement strand
TATATATATATATATATATATATATATATATATATATATATATATATATATATATATATATATATATATATGTACAGTATAAGTAAAAATAGTATAAGTAAAATCTTCCTAAACTTCTTTAATCTGAGAGCACATGGAGCATTTCTGGCTGCATAAAAAGACACACACTAGTCATAGGTACTTTGCATAACTGCAAAAAAGGGGAAAAAAAGAATTGGATTCTCAATAACCGGACAAAAGTTTGTTTAAATAGAACCAAACTGTTAACAGTGACAATTTAGTACAGTATAGTTCTGAGTTATCAGCAACTGCTGTTCACTGCATATAACATGTGTTCATGCAAATGTCTAATATTGATTTACATACACATTAAGCCTGAGAAAAGTATTTAAATATGTAGGGTGTAAGATATGCAAACTTATGAATAACATGGATTCAAAGCATATGCTCAGGGGCTGAACCTCAGAGAGCCTCTGTACCATTTAACCTCTGACTCTACCACAGCATTGGATGTAATCCTCAAGAGTGGCTGAATGATTCACCATACCCTTCCGCTAAGCTGAGCACCACAATCAATAAACATTACGCCTTCCACAAACCCCAGCACCTCAATTAATACTGGTGAATGTCAGGAGCTACAAATGGGAATTCTCCATGTTAGGTGAGTGAAAGCAACTAGGGTGCTTCCAAAAACCTTTGCTAAGGAAACATTCACTCTGCTGGGGCATGTGCAGCCTTACACTTGTGTATGATCATGATTTTTCTGTGGTAGAAATGATCAGGATGATACCAGTTATGCACCAAAAAATTTTAGATAGATTTTGGATGTCTTTCTAAGCTTGTGTTTAAAGCTTTGTTTGTATTTAAAGAGGGTAGCAAAACTAAACATAACGGGCATTTTCAAGACAGAATACTACATAATGAGCCCATAAGCTTACTGACTTTGCCAAAATATAGTACATATAGTATAAAACAATTGCACAATATGTCGGATGCAAAATATCCCCAGCTGGTGTGCTACTTTAGGAAAAATTCCAGTATGCAACTGGCAGGCTTATCTTCCATACTGTATTATGCAGCTACAACAAAAGCCGGTCACACAGAGGAGAAAGATCAACAAACTGAAATGGGAAACCAGTTAATTGAGGTGAACAGAGTCAACTGATTTCAGGGTAAAAACAGTTCCCTTTGACACTTACTATAGGGTACAGTATACCATAAAAGAAAACCCCCAAATCTCAAACACAAAGCTCAAACAAGTGAGAAAAACAAGCTCAGACCATAAAAATACCTTTATTTAGTGGACATCATAAAAACTGACAGATACACACACACCTTGCCCTTTCTGTTTCATTTTGTGACCTGGAGATGGATACTTACTTTTTGAATCATTGGCACTCACCACAGAGCTTGCATTAAATAATCCAGTGTGTTTTCTGATGTCTCCCACAACCGCATTTCTCTTATCTGCACCTCCCCTCTGTGATGAGACATTTGATTTGAATGATGGTACTTGGAGGCGGGATGGACTGCAAACCAATTCAGTCAGTGGGAAATGATATATGTAAGCACTAATGAGTGATGAGCATTACAGACACAACTGGAGAGACTATAGATACTCAGACCTGCACTCACCTGCAACTTTAATGCACTTTTAAGTGCTAAATCTTAAAAACAGGGTGAAAATGACTGATGAATTACATGAAGAGTTGTTGTGGTAACGATAGATGAGTAATACTTACTGATTATTGCATTGGTTGATATTGCCTATATAATTTTTTTTTCCTTTTTGGCTTAAATATTGCTAAATAATTGTCCTGCCATAGGTTATATGCTTTTTGTCCCCCTGTGGTTGTAGTTTTCTAATATTAAAACCTAACACAGTTCCTGGTTCAACTCCCAGCAGGAGTCTTTCTGTGTGGAGTTTGCATGTTCTCCCCGTGCTTGCGTTGGTTCTCTCTGGGTACTCTGGTTTCCTCCCACAGTCCAAAAGTACATATATAAGGTGGATTGAGAACTCTAATTTGCCCGTAAGTGTGAGTGTGAGTGGTTGTTCGTCTGTATATGTGGCCCTACGATGGACTGGCGACCTGTCCAGGGTGTACCCCTGCCTCTTGTCTGCAATGAGCTGGACTCCAGCAGACTCCTGTGACCCAGTACTGGATTCAGTGGGTATAGAAAATGGATGGATGGATGGATGGATAAAACCTAACACATTCAGATGGTTTTAAAATATGTTTTAGCACAAACGCACATGACTAATGACTGTGCATACAGCATGAAAGATGTCATTTGCATGACTGATTAAACAAAAAAGAAAATAAGCCAAGACTGAGCAATAAGAGCTGTGTAGTGGTAGATCATCTCCTTCAGCCATAAGGGACACCAGAGTACTGATTGTACAATCCTATACTTCAAAATGCCTTCTCGCACTTGTAATCATCTATGTCTTCAGGCAACTCAGCCTCCATTAGTAACAATGATTAACCTCACAATGTCTGACTGTTCTCTTGTTGATGGAGTTGGACAGGCAATGGATCTGAGAACAGTTCAGCTGAGGAGAGAGGAAAGCTGAGAGGACATCTTACTGAGGCTTCTTCATTTGCTGGTTAAAAAAGAGATGCAAAAGGCTGCATCTTAATGAGATTTGGAATTGGATTTTCTCCACAGAATTGACTGTGTTGTCATTTTGAAGTTATTTGAAGAGTGCATTTCTAATTTGTTTCCACTGAGCATGTGGGTGCCAAGTCCACTAGAAAACACTGAAACATATTTGTTTTCTGCCTTTAAAAAAACAGTTGCTTTGATGTTTTTCTTTAAGAAAATACTCACTGTTGTATGTTCACCGCTACATGCAACGTGGTCAAATATTAACATTCTTTCCTGCTGTTCTTTCACTATCAAGAGAGTAATTTCGTGTCTTGTTTTCCAGAAAATGTATGTTAAAAGATATTTTCTAGTCTTGTTTTGTCTAAAAATGACAATAAAGAAGTCTACCAACACAATCTTAATTCTCACTACAAAATATGTTATACAACCTTTCCCAAAAAGATAGGCCAGTGAGAAAGATGGATGAATCTGAATGGTATAAGTACAGAAACTCTAAAAACCCCAGATCCAAAAAATTTGGGACAAAGTTGTGCAAATTGTTAGTAAAAACAAAATGTAATGATTTACAAATCTCATGAACCCATATTGTATTTCTAACTCAGAAAACAGCAAATCACATGTTAAAACTGAGTCATTTTGCCATTTCATGGACATTTGTAGCTTATTTCTGATTTGATGGGAGCAACACGTCTCTAAAACTTGGATCAAAGCCATGTTTAGTGTAGTATCCGCTCTTCTTTTCACAACTGCCTGAAAATGTTAATGAAGTGAGGTGACCGGTTGTCACAGTTTTGAAAAGGGAATGTTGTCCCATTTTTGATGTGATGTAGGATCCAAGGTGCTTAACAGTCCTGGGTTTTATTGCCTTTGTTTCATTCTTTCAATCATTTTCTATATCCGATTAATCCTATACATGATCAGGGATCCATACAGCAAGTGGTCCAACAAACTCGGATTTTCTGGCCTGCTCAATAAGGGATGCTCCCTCTTGTGGCAAGGCAGAAGAACAGCAATACATGCTCTCCAATCTGAGTGCCATGCCTTGGGTATAGGAATACGGTTCCCCTCAGCTTCCCGAGCAACATGGCTGTGTCCTGCACAAAGAAAAATTGACTTCAGAATTGCTCCTCAGAAACCAATGGGTCACATGACTTAATGCTTTGTTCATTGTTTTTACAGTCTATGATCAGCACCAACAACTCCGACAACTGTCAGGGCAATGGTGGAGGGCCTTGTTTTGCCAAAACTGGGCCATGCAGCAGGACAATGACCCCGACAGAAGGGCTGAAAAAGAAAATAAATGAGTTTTGCAACGATCCAATCAAAGTCCAGGCTTCAAGCTGATTCATAAGTTGAAGTGGGATCTTAAAAGAGATATAAATAAAATTAAAATGCATACTGAAAATATAAAAATATTAAAAATAGGTTACTTACACCAAAATGTTTACTTCAGTAGCTTATTTGCTGCTAAAGGTGGTCCAACCCGCTATTGAATCAGGAGGTGTTCTTAGTTTTTCACATGCTGCTTCTACATTTTAGCTTAATTTTTGTTAAATAAATCCCACCATAATGAAATGCATCATCTGCTGTTGCTCATCTGACATTTTATGTAACTAATGGAGCAGATGATGGTTTTCTAATTATGTCTCGACACTTAAAACAAACTGAATTTCCTTTTATTTGAATGTAATTCATTAACAGTTATCACACTGTTCAGTGTTCAGGTGATTGAAATGACAGCATAAAAGATAGATGTAATCATTAAAAGAGATACTGCAAGATAAATTGAGAATTAAATGAAAGGACGTGAAATAAAAGGATAAAAAACTGACAAGAACAAAAGTTGCCTAGACAGTCTCAGTAAAGAAAACAGCACCTGGATATATGAAAGTAAATGAATATGTATATGAAAGTAAAATTTAAAAAAATCACACCAATGTTTTAAGGAGATCTCTTAATTCCTAACATAATAATTTGCCACATGAAAACAGATTTCCTTTCTGTGTGGGTTCAGCACTGAAGCATAAAACAGCTTCCATGCTGGTCCCTGAAAGGGACACTTATCATCAGTTATGCTCTAATATTAGCAGTTGCGACATTGATTGCAGGTCAGCAGGTGATTGAAATCTTTCTGTGAGAGATTTTACAGAAGCCACAGAATAAGCTGTTTAGTATGCACACTCATACACTGTACTCCACTCAAGGTATCACACCGGGATTTGCAGCTCTTAATCCATGTTTGTGGACACAGCTATGCAGGAATATGCTTCACATAGTAAACAAAAGTTTTTTGAAACAGCACAGGATTGCGTTGTAACAGACAAATGATCATAATTTGTTTTCCTTTAAATCGTGCAAGATTGTGCTTGTCTCTGCTGGCATGGGTATATAAAGGGACAACATGATGGAGTGAAAAGGCATCACATAAAACATGAGAAAAAAGACACTATTGGAATTGTATAACTGTGTGCTATTGTCAACTCAACATATTTTTTTCTACCTTAAAATGGCACCATGAATGGAGATGGGAGGTAACATCACAAAAGGCTCGGTGACCTTCAAAACAGACAATGTGAGAGAGTTACATTTCAGCACCTGGGAATTGCACCATGGGACCAATTATACTACAAAATGTTATGATGTCATTTTATGGTTAGCAGTTAATTTATGTAATATGCAGTCCTTTGTGAAGAAAGGTTTGACATAAAATATGAAGACATTTAGATTATGGTTTTCTTTAAAAATGTGTACATATAACTGTAAGCAAGATCCAGCTTTCCTTTGGTAGCTTTAAGATGCCTAAAGTGCATATAAGAAGGGCACAGGAGTCCAGTATGCAGGGATGTAGTTCAGACTTGGAAAGCTCAACCCTGCCTGGGGTCTCTGTAGTCTCCCCTTGGGACATTTGAAATGTTATATTCTTTTCCTGCGCCTAGGAAGTGTGTGGGTGTGTGTTCAGGCAACAATAGGAAGGGAAGGGAGACACTTTTAAGGTTACTGTATATCATGAAATCGTGGGAATTACACAACATGAGCAATAAAGAAAGTTATGAGTTACATTTTTTTTCAAAATTTATATAAAAAAAAGGTTTTCTGGTGCAGTTTCTACACACATTTTGACTAAGTAAGAACAGATAAATTCACATGATGTAAGAACAGTTAAGATTCATATTGTATATTCTGTTTCCTTCACACACAAACTGCAGCGTAGAGTTAAATCATTTGTTTTAAATTCAGGAATATCTGATCACAAACGTTAAGCCCATCAGCAAACAAAAAACAGATCAACAAATCAATGTGTAAAATTAAAACTCTAATTGTACTGAAAATTTTGCATTAAAGCAGCAATAGGGAGTTTTTGTCATTTTTAGCTCCACAGCTTTTATGATCCTGTCATGGATTAATCTTGTTTGGTATCTTATTTCTTCTCGCTCTCATTTCCTCGTCCATCATTACTCTCTTGAGTATGTTAATCACCTCTGCCATGATGTCAACTGTAGTTCTGTGAGCTAAATTCATTGTTGCTGATCTGTGAAACACAGCTGTAAGCGATATGCAGTTGTCACGGGAGACAACAGGGATGGGTGTCCAAAATAACTGTCTGGTTTTTGCTAAATAGTAAGAAAAGACTTTCATGCCTCCTAAAAGTAAGTTAATATCTCTTAAAAAGAAACTTAAAAAGAAAATAAATTTTAACATGAAAGAAAGTAATAATACTGCCTTAGAAATATCAAACTAATCTGAACTGCCAAAACAAGTAGCTTAGAGATGTAATTTGTGAGTTATAAGAAGTCTTTTAACTATGTATCTATGAAGGATATAAAATATTTTCCATCATCCTGCTCTCACTTCCCATCCATCAATCATCCATCCATCCATCCATCCATCCATTTTCTATGCCTGCTCAATCCACCTACAGGGTCACTGGGGTCTGCTGGAGCCTGTTCCAGGCAATGGGCAGAGGTGCACCCTGGACAGGTCGCCAATTCATCACAGGGCCACATATACAAACAACCATGCACACTCACACCTATGGGCAATTTAGAATCATCAATCAAGCCAACACACATGTTTTCAGACTTTGGGAGGAAGCCGGAGTACTCTCGCTTCCCAATATTTCAGAAATGTTCTGTTTTGATGTGTTTGTTATTTTTTTGCAAATCTCCACTAACAAAGGGCATGCACTTTTTCATCTTCTCATTTCTGTCCCTCTGGTACCTCATCCATCTCTGTTCTGCAGGATTCTGTGAAGAGTGGATGTTTGATCCCCAGCCACATTCTGCCACATGTTGAAGTATCCCTGAAGTTGTCTACTGAAATAAGATTTTAATGTACTTTCCATTTGTGTTTTTTTTTTACCATTTTACTCTTACTGTGCTCCCATTTTATCTCCCTGTCTTCTCTCTTTCTTTTTGCCAGATTTTTACAGAGGAAACTACAAGAGTTATGTTTTATTCCAACGTCCAAAAGACCAACCTCACAAATTCTGTCTCTATACTGCAATAGTGTTAGGCTTTTGTGTTTTCTTTAAAGATGCATAAACCATTCCTGCCCAGTGCCACAAAATGTAGCCTTATTTCAATGGAATGAGCCGTAACAAGTCCTTATAAAAGCAGGTACTTTACAGTTTACAGTTATTGATGAGAACAAGAGACCTCACAGTTGTACCCACTCTGACCAAGAACACTGTGACCAGGAAACACAGTTCCAGTGGAGAAAAAAATGACATATTCTATTTTTCATAGAATTCCCACCAAACTAAGTAAAACTATTTTCTGACTGACTTAGCAGGGTGGGACATAAATGTGTTACTTTTAACAGGACACTATGATGACATTATTATATTAGGAAATAGGGATTTAAAGAGTGTTGGCCCATAAATCTAACTGCATATTTTGCTGTAAGTATCTGAATAGTTTATTTATATAGCATCATTCACAATAAAATACAGTAAGAAATATAAGCAAGAGTTATCAAACAGATGTAAAGACGATATAGATGGCAAAATGAAAGGATACCATAAAATGTTTGTATAAGACAAAAGTCTTGACCTGATCTTTAAAGGAGTGACATTAAGTAAAACTCAAATGTCTTTGTTTGGAAAACATTATTCTAATAAAAATCCAAAACAAATAAAAGAATAAAAAATGTGACAGCACTATTATGAAAAAATATCTAGTTTCACAACTGTTTTCACAACCAAACACAGATCCCTAATATTTTATAAGAACCCCCAATCTGGACATCTTCAGTGTATAATTCTAAGTTTCTGTTTAGAATTGGGTCTGAAGTCAATGATAATTTTGTTTGCTTTTGAAACACTGGGTCAAGATCATTAGATCATGTCAATCCATCGTAAAACAAACTCACGTGATGCAAGACCATGATCAGACTCCAATCCTCCGATAAGAAAGATGGGATAAGACATCATCTACTGACAAGACCCCTGCTGTGCTGGGAAGCTGTAAAGCTGCCAGAATACATGATAAATAGGAGAGGTGACAATGAATAACCTTGAGATGAGCCTGTGGTTGCTTTAATTATCTTGAAAATGTGTCTATTTCCAAAAAAAAAAAAAAAAAAGAAAGAAAAATGGTAGGAAAAACAACTTGTGGAATCAGTAAGAACATTTTAATCTTGCATGAGAAGCTGTTCTTAGAGATTAAAATATTATGCATCTCTCAAGTAATATGTGAGGCAGCATTTAAATGATGAAAAGTAAGCAAATAAAACTGTTGCATTAGATCCAGGTATTTCAAGGTGCTTTTACACAGTCTCCAAGATGTGTTTTGCATCATCCACGCCTTCATCTACCTAGTAAGTAAATTCCAAAGGATCATTTTTCTGAAGGATAAACTGAGGCTCTTTTGGATCTGGTGTGACTCCATTTATTTATTTATTTTAAGATTTTGAAGCTCTACTGGCCTCTGTTAACAGTAACAAACAGGACAAGGGGGCAGACACGCAGGAATGGGCCAAAGGCCAGGACTTAAACCTGGACCGACTCCATGAGGACTGTAACCTTCATATATGGGGTCTCTGCTTAACCAGGTGAGCCATCTGGCACTCCTCCTTTAAGTCTTTTGAATCCTCATAGGCATATGGTGGTTAACATATGCCAGATTCAAGATATCTGGCTGATGTCAGTGCACATCTGGAAGAGTTTGGTGAGGATTTCACTGAGGTGGTCGACACATTAATGAGGGAATATGCTCACACATGACATAACCAGGATCTTAATTTAACATTTTAGATAAATCTGTGAGAAATACATGAGATATCATAGACTCTCAAGAGACATTTTACACCAGAAATGTTCCTGGTATTACCAGGGGAATTACCACTATCATTGTCTCAGACAATGATCCCACTGGTCAACGATTGAAATTGTTGTACATTTGTAATGGTGGCATATTATACACGACGAGCACCTCCTAAACCAGCTCTTAACTTATACATTACTTTCAGTCCACAACAGATACCCTTTTATGTAAACTCACTGCATGTAGAACACCATACCATTCCTTCTGAACTTCACAAGGGCAACGAGGCTCAGTTTAATCTAATCAGGTCTTCTCTCTGTGAAGGAGGAGGAGAAAGGGGAGGGGGCTCGGGGGGGGATACATCTTTCTACAGTGTAATGGGTCAGTCGCAGTGAGAGGACATTATGTTTCTGGAAGCCAAGGTCAATCAGAGGCCGACAGGCATTCTACACTGATCACCTTTGTTTTATTTTACAGTGCTCATCATCTGTTCTTATAGTCTCATCAAAGCGCTGACAGTTTTATGACTACCAGCAGCACATTTCCAATGCAAACACAGGTGGGAGGCACCCATAACTCATGATGGGTTTTAAAATTCTTGAATTAAAATGCATAAATTATGCATGTAAAGACAGGGGAAGTAAATCTGTAAAGCAAACAGGATTTTTCTTCAGCAAGAAACCTAAGAAGTGTACTGCTGAGACACACAGTATTATGAAAGGATTATGAACGTGCAGAATTTCAATGCTTCTGACCATCTTTTAGAGTTCTGCACTTTCTACATGTGCATAGACAAATAAAATACCCCAACAGAATCCTTTATATATTATGACCAATATGTAAATATTAATATTGTTCCTGAAAATATAAAGAATAATTTTTCATTCAACCATTTGCACATTTTATTTATCCATCCCTGTTCGTCTACTGTTTAATGCTATTCCTTGATGTATCATTGGTTTATTGTCATATTTCAATAGAAAAATGTTGTTGTATGTTGGTATAATTATGTTGTGGCAGAAAGTTATCTCTTGTGATTATCAAAGAACAACATGCAGGTGTCTGGTCAGGGATGGAAAATATCATCAGGAGTAAGGAGAAAAAGGATCAGACTTTTTTTTGTAATAAGTTCAGGTCAGGAGGATGAAGAGAGTTAGTCTCACTAACAACCAGCCATACAGACCTCACACCATTCCTGGACCTGCAATTTTCCTACAACTAACAGAAAGAGGGACGCGGAGAATCTAAGAGAATAGCAGGAGATCAACCTCCACCAGAAAAGTCTGCAAGGTGTGTCTGAAGTCAGACCTGAAAAAAGATTACACCATTTATTTATTTATTTTCCTTCTATTAACAGTAAGTTGCTTTCCAGTATGTTTTTAAAAAGTTAATAACTAAAACAAAAGAAAACAAAAGAGTAAATGTCAAGCCACAACAACATTTGACAACACCTGAAGAACGTTCCCGGCTGAATTTCCTGCATGGCATACACTATTAAAAAAAAAAAAAAAAACAGTCTGTAAGATAGAGTGTATCCATATATATAGCACCATATAATGCAAATTACCACAGTCTGAATCTTTAAAATATAATGCAAAAGACTTGAAAGGCCTTCTCTAAGGTCAACTGTAGCAGTGATCCAGCTTCGAAGGATCTCTCCAGGTTCACACAACACTCAGTACTGCTAGAACAGTCAGGTTTATTCATGAAGTATATTCTTTATGAATAAACTTTTATGAAGTATACTCTTCCTGAGAACAAAACAAAATGAATACAGTTTGCTTCATTCTCTGATCATTAGCCCCTCCAGTCCCAGATGTCACTGTTTAAATAGAAAAAATAGTAGTAGGATAAATAACAGCAGCTGGTCTACCAGCTGCTGTCGCAATTACCTGAACCGCTGCTCAATAGCTTCTCCTACAGCTGAGCCAAACCCACACTCCACAGCCACATCAATATGTAGCCTCTCTCTTTGCTGTAATACTGCAGCATCAATATGGCTGAATGGTAAGGGAAAGGCCCAGAGGTTGTTGCAGAAAGTGTGTTATGCTGAAACTCTGAGTATGTGCAACCTGAAATTAGGGAAACTGAGTTTTCCGTTTCACAAAGCGAGGTTACTTGACCCTGAGTAAGAAGGTTCAGTTGAGCACTGTAATAAACTCTGAGTTTGTTACCATGGTAACTTACTGTGATGTAAACCTGATCCAGAGCAGGTTTGCTTCAACATACCCCGAGTTACTTTCTCTCTCCGACCCTTCTTGAAGCTGAAATGAGTTCTGTTAAATCAGACAATTTAACGCACGTTTTAGAGACTTCTGAGCAACGACACTTGTGTCAGAAAAGTATATTGATGATATATAAGTAGATCAGATTATGAGTAGATAAGTAGAAAACTGGATTGATGTTATATAAATAAACTTTAGTTACTTTCCATCCAAACAGATTTTAACGTGATTAAATCAAACATGGCTTGTGCTTGTGACACCCTTTTTTGTCACAGTCAGCCTATATGATCTTATCCATCCATGCATGACAAATACTACGTATGCTCATATTTTGTGCAAAACACCTTGGGTTTCAGTTGTTTTGACTGTTACTTGCAAATTTCTGTTTTCATAATAACAATATGGATACTAAACAGTCTGCTCTATTCCATTAGAAAATGAATGATGCAGAACTGTGAGACACCCACACCCTTCAACCCCCATGTTCCAATATTATTATTTTTGAATTGTATTATATTATTTTTAATAATGTGATTTGAGTTAATATCATTAATTAAAAAAAAAAAGAAATAAGTATCCTCCTCAGATTTGTGTGAGTAAAGAAATTTCCTTTTATGATTGTGTGACCAGATGTATTGACTGCACTCATATTTCCCAGCTTGAATTATTTTATCTTTTGATTTTTCTATTCCTCCAAAATGTATTTTTTTTAAAGTAAATACAACTGAGTGTGTTACATTTTTGCTCTGAGGATTGCGCCTAGATGACAGTAAATATTAAGAACAATATAGATCTACATTCATTTGTATTCATGTGATACATATAAACAAAGGTTTATACGATGGTTTGTTTGTGTATGATTTCTTGCACAATATGAATGAGGCTTAAGCTTTTCCATAAATCCACAAAGCAGTCCACTCAGCAGTCTGCAGCTTTCATCCTAGTGAGCGGGGCCAAATCCCAGAGAGACGGAGCAGTTAAAAGTCCACAGAAAAGCCAGCTGTCAGATTCATGGTGGCGATGGCTCACACATGTGGAAAACTGCCCCATCTTCATTTTTGAACGAAAATAGGCTTGAGGTGTGAAGTGGAGTTCAAGACAAACACAATTTCATCCTCACAAACCTTAATCATTTGACTAAATATCTTCAGACTGGTGTTACTAACTGAAACAACCTCTGCTTTGTTAGGTATTCCCGTGCACACCTAACAAAGCAGCAAGGACTGACAATACAATTCATGTGACTGTAACACAGCAAACTTGTCAAGTGTAAGATTCTGCAGAGTTGTTGATGTTAGGCAAAGCTTGAGAACTGTGAAACTGTGTCACATGAATTACCAGCTTTGAATTTGGTCATAACTGTATGTGACACCAATGCCACCTACGATCACAATAGATCTATAAAAAACAACTCAGCACATTGGTAGTGCTACAGTGTATTTAGACTTACACATCTTTACATCTATAATCAATTTCTTTCATTGAAAGCTGCCTCTATACTTTATTATACTTTCATAAAGAAACTAATGTTCTGAAGAAATGAAAGAATTTATTTCCTGCTGTCATAAATATAAGGTCTGATAGCTCAGACAAATAAAAAGTTAACCCCATTACTAAAACCTTTTTAAACTTATTCACTGTTACATCGGCAAATATTTCATTTTTGAAAGTTTTAGCCTAAATAATTGTATTTTCTTTGAGTTGAAGAAGAAATCCTAATATAAATAAGATACTAGGACTAGAAGATTACTTTTACCTACCTCTGAAATTGTATGTCTCCCCTTCTCTGTTTTGGACCTTGAGCTTCCACTACTGTTGTAGCATCTCTGTGAAAGGCATATATAGTATAGACAGATTTTGACTAACATGCATTTGAAGGTGGTGTAAGGTGAGGGAGTCCAGATCTGCCCAATGTTTTGATTTAGGAGTGTCAAGCAGGAGTATTGTGATAAGAGACAGAGAGCATGCACCTGGCTGGTCATTGCTGGTCTCTGTTGTGTATATAACAGTGATGAGGTAATAGAAGTCCACTTGGTTCCTGCTGCTGTAGAAACAAATGAGACACAGGCTGCTGCTTCATCTTCAACAACACTGCCTGTACAGTTGTCATGGATGTGAAATGTAACTATGGAAACCAAAACCATTTTTTGGAATCAGGTGATATGTGTTTTTTTAAGCTTCAGAATTGGATATTTTTACATGGGGCCCTGGTGGTCAGTTAAGGAATTACAACCTTGCTTATTTTAGTGTTGGACACATTAAAATCAAATTTATGCTTCCAGTGCCTTGTAGCAAGTTGCCAGGTTTATTTAAATCATGCAGTTAAATCTACATCAGCTAAGTCAACTAGTAAGCCCCCTGAGGTACTAATCAGATGCCTGGATGATGTCCATCAAAGGCTGCAACATAATCGTCTTGTACTTAATTTAGGGGAAAAAATGGTCTGTGTTTTTTGATCAGAAAACAGAGACACTTAAAATTATAATACAAGGTAAAGCAAAACATGAGGTCACTGAATTCAGGTTTTTAGGGATAATTTTAGACCCACAGCTTAAATTTGAAAAACACACAAAGAAAATTTTCAAAGATGTAAAACTAGCTTCAAGTGTTTTAAACTAATGAGAGAATATATATTTACCCAGGCACCTCAGATGTTCAGGCATGCTAGGATTTATTTTCCACATTTTTTCCTACTGTATGACACCTTGAGCTCAAGCATCACCAACTACAACATGCATGTCATCTTTATACAACCAAGCACTGACAATAATGAATAAGAAGCCCATTCAGTGGAAAGACTGTCAAAGATGAAAAAAAAAAAATCTAATGTACTTAACTTTGAGAGCTTCACTGAGCTTTGTTTTCTCAAGTTGATTTGCAAGAATCCACACAGTCTAGCACCAGTCTTTTTCCAGACACATTCGAAGAAATAACTGTAACAGAGTAACCAGGGGCAAGTTGAATGGTACCTGTAAAATACCACATTATAAGACTACATTTGGACAGACCACTTTCTCTATTAAGAGCTGTCAATTCTGGATCGCGTGACAAACTGAAAGTAAATTAATTTCAAACATAGAACTTTTTCTGTAAAGGTTATGTTCTGGCTAAAAGGATAACAAAGCTGCATCTACCAACAGAGGTTATATTTGACATGTAGGGTTATGGTTCATGATATGCAGTGCTGGTTATGTGTTTTTGGTGTGCTATGTAATGTAGTTTTAGAATGTTTATCATTGAAAGGTTTGGACAGACTATCAGTTGCATTCTATGTATTCATTCTGTGTTAAATGTATTGTTCTTATTCTATTCTATTCTATTCTATTCTATTCTATTCTATTCTATTCTATTCTATTCTATTCTATTCTGTTCTATTCTATTCTATTCTGTTCTGTTCTGTTCTATTCTATCTTTGAACTTGGTTTGTAAACAAGGGAGAAGAAGTACTATGAAGAATGGGACAAATCAGATTTGTAAAGACATTAATGTGTTCCCATCATTTTAACCAGGAACCCACATTTTAAGAGGAAATACATCATTTCAGCTGACATAAAAATTTAAAATTTAAAGTCCTCTGACGATTTAATTTTTACATGTTGTGTATATGTGTGTTTAATTAATATAGTGTCAAGTTGTCTTATCTTAGCAAACCACATTTAGTTTTTTTTTTTTTTTCAAAAGAACATTTTTCTTATGGTTACAATTTATCCGGGCAAGCCCAATCTTACTCAATTACTCAAACTGTAGAAATATATATATTTATTTGATTTGATGTAATACTTTTATCATCCCAGATAAATATAATGAGATTATGACTCCCTCAAGTTATTATGAGCCAAAAATGCCTTACATATTTCTTCGCAGTTAAGTTTGCTCCTGCATGACTGAATGAAAAAGAGTTCACTTAGCTGACCATTAGAGAGGTGAAGCGTTCTGATGAAAATTGATTAAAAAGCAGTTGATGGCGAACTGCTCCCACTGTGGTGAAATGCCACGGGGTGCAGAGAGTGAAAGCACAAGTGATTGCATCTCCTCCTGAACAGAGAGAACGTATATTAACACTGCAGACTTAAATAACCAGAAGTGAGCTTGCCTGTCCAGCTCCCCAAATACTAAAAGGCACCATGAGTCTACAAAAGTTTGAATTTAATGAGGCACTGACTGCTGCCGTCTTTTGCTTATAAAAAAAAACCAATATTAACAATGGAAAAGTTTGTTGCTTTTCTTCTTGCTAGTTTGTATGTTGTCACATAAAAATGCTTGTACAAATCACAACTAATTCAATTGCTGCCTATGTTTTGTTACAAAGAGTAACATAGAAAAGAGTTGCACAAAAGAATTACATTTTCCAAATAAAATCAAAGAGTCCCGCACCATTTTGTTTACTTCTGATGCATAATACAGTCATCACTACAGCCCCTAACCTATCCTTATGCTTCCCATGTTTCTGCTCAGGCTGCATGAGTCTCAGGAAAAGAAAAGTAAAAGCTGTAAGCGAAGGTGGTTAAATTTGCAGCACAAGCTGCTGCCAGGATGCAAGTTTACTTCTTCACTTCTCACCAGCAGCAACATCAAGTTAAAATTGTGCCAGAACAGAAAAGCAAAGATTTACTGGAGCGTACAGCTATATCCACTGAACCAGTAAATGGTGGTGAGGTACTTGCCATCATATGATTTGTCCGGAACGACCAGCGAGATGACAGGTAGAGACAGAGCAGCCAGGCTGGCCAGCAATCTGCCTGACTGGTGATAAATTCTGTGGAGTGTGAAAACACTTTTCCCCCTATTGAGAGCTGGTGTCTTGGTGTAATGTGTGTGAAGGGACTTGTTTAGGTAGATCGGTGCTGTAAAGGGGGATTCGAATGTTTCCAGTCTGGTGGTTGTGCAGCTGTGATGACAGATGATTCAACCACGTAAGATCTGTGTTTCGTTTTCACAAAACGAGCATCCTGCAGGATGATTTCTCCTCCACTTGACCCCAGAAGAGGGATGATTTTCTCTGACTCCCAACGCAGCACAACTTCACATCAGACTTAAAATGAAAGGCAAATAATCTAACTTTGCTTTGGGATTTACATGTATATATGATGAAGTTGAATCCCTAAGCTAAATTGAAAGGATCTAAAACTAACTGCCTAATTTAAAAAAGAAAAAAGGAAATTTGTATTTTAACAACTGCAGCCACTTTTTAAAGCACCACCTTGTGTAATAAAAGATACCGTTATATCGCTTTGAGCTTTCTTTAATATTCATGAAATGCTGGACAGTGGGGAGATTTTTAAATGGCCCAGAGCCAAAAGGTATACCGTTATTAAGTTTGGTAAAGAGAGGGCTGAAAGAACAGTGGAAACACCATTTGTCTCACACCCTGTTGCTTCCTCAACCTTTCTAAAACAGCATCACTGACAAAACTTCAAAGCTCAAGAAACTAAGAGGTACTGGGCAGAGGGGGATTTTTTTTAAACAGCAAAGTCCCCAAAGGATAAAAGAAACATGGGCCAAAATCCATGGCAGACAGCAACAAATGAACAGAGAAATTAATATATAAAAGTGTTTTTTTTTTAATGGACACAGACAAAAATGTATATATTTAGATATTTGAATGTTACTAAATTTTTAATTGATGGGAATAATCATTTTGTTTTGCTGACACTGCTGAGTTGTAGTTAGTATTTCATCCATTCATGTAACACCTATGGCATCTGACTTGGAATTTGCTGATACTGTACAATGAACACATTTTCAGTAACACCTTTAATCTGACTTTAAAAGGCAGATCTTGTTGGGAATGACTCTACAAAGTGAACACACATTTTTTCAAGATGTTACATCCATCCTGCTCGGTCAAAAAGGCTCAGTCTTAGCTATGTTAAAATTAGAACATTAATACAAAACCAAGTTCAGGACAGTTAAAGGTTTTTCAGGTGCAATCTCTTGTGGGATCACTAAAGTGACTTCTATGAAAAATCAGCGATGAATAAACATAAAAACATGTATTTTTTCAACCCTACAATACAGAACATAACAGAAAAGAATTGTATTTCATTTAAATGGATTGCTGATCTCTCCAGAGGTCTCTAGAAATGGATTTAGGGTTTGTGTGAAGCCTAGCAACAACTGAGCTATTGATGCCACACTCAGCTATGGCAAGTTAAATTCTTAGTCAAAAACATGTCAGGAATATCACAGCAAGCACTTCAACATCCAGGATGCAGACCCACTCCTTCACAATGACGTGTCCAGCTAAACCATCTCTTGTTAACAAGCTCTGCAACCCCATCCTTCTTTAGATCTTGTTCCTGTGTTTGCAGCTTCTGTCTCCCTGTATAAAAGATGAGTGGAGCAAACTATGTTCCTGCAGCTGTATCTTGGTGAAACACATACTGTAGTTTTTTACTTTATTTATTAGACAGGTGGATTTGATTTGCAGAAGCTTGACAGCTATCCCTGTGAAAAAAAAATATAAATCTTAGCATCATAAATAAGACTTTTTAAAATAAATAAAGAGGCTTTACAATTTGGCACAGACAGTTTCCAGCAGACAGAAACTCCAGACACTGGAATTGTTTTCTTTTAAAGTGAAGGCAGACTTGAATTGCTGTGTCTCTGCTTGGGATTGAGTATAATCACATCCAAATTGGTGGAAGGGCTGAGGAATATCAAGTTTTTGATTTATGGAACCCTGATTTTTCACAATATAACCTCAAGAGCAGCAATGAATTTTTCCATTTGCCAACTAAAAACATGCTGTTACAAATACAATCTAGAGAAATATTCATTTTATTCCACAGAGAGCACCTGTTGTATGCTACATTCTTTGCAGACGGCATCAGTTTGTTCAGAAAGAATAAAGCACTTCTTTGCTGTTTAAGAGTAGCAGGTAAAAAAAGAGCTGAATGTGTCAAAGAAAACTCAATAAATAATGGATGTCACGAAGCTTCTGTGGACGCTTTGAAATCCACTCTGTAGTTGACTCACACGCTCAATTCATTCCCTTCATTTTACATTTAACTGGCCCGAGGCTGTATAACCAGTACGTCAAATTCACACACATACACACACATGCACTATGTACCTCATTTCTGGCTGGGCTGTCTGAGGCAGTTAGTGCAGATCCCGCAGCTACCAGCCAGGTGTTATGTCTGTCTTCTGGGGTCACGTCTGCATTCATCAGCTTCAATAAAACTGAATGAGCTGACACCCATAACAAGGGATAAGGGGTTTAAAAAACAAACCTGGACTTCTTCCCAAGTAGGCCAACCACAGTCCACACATGCTGCAATGATATGACCTCGCATTACTGCAGTAATCAATGAATAAAATTCCTGTTAGCAAGGTATGTCTGCGGAAAATAATTGGATTTTGTATTTCTTGCAAGCTTCTAAAAGGTATCTAAAAGTGTTTTTTTTTTCAGACTAGATTACAGGCAACTGCATTGAAACATTGAACAGTGTACAGATGTCTCAGAGGCCGTAGATCAGAGTATAGGATGATACTATAACAAATATGTTGTGTCAGTGATGCAACATTTTAAGAGCTTATTTTATATTAGTTTCATATGAACTGATTCAGGTCACTAAAATGGTGTTATATTTGTAAAACAATTGCTACTTTTTTTCTTATGTTGTCTACAATAATTTTAATTGATCAGACACTTTGAACAGACAAACTAGAATGCCGTTGAGCAGGTAAGTGTGGGCCCGTCATGAAAACTCATTTGACAAAGGCCGACCAAAGTGGGAAAGGTACAACTACAATTATATTTCTTCTGAATATAATTTAGTACTTACCTGTTTACTTTCCTGGAACAATGGCCCACCTGAAGGTCCTGTTGCTATCTTTACCAAGACCACAGAGATATTGTTCAGTCTCAACAGCCAGAAGGCCTCCAGCACTGTTAGTAGGTGATAGCATTACTACTGCAGTACTGCAGCCAAACAGCTCTTTCAGATTTTTATATGTATCAGCATCTGTCTCCAGGATTTTTTCTTTTATCTTTTCCCAGTTCCCCCTGACCATTTGCAACAGTATGGCCACAAAAACTGAAACAGAAACACCAACAAAGCAATCCTTTTTATCCTCTTAGAATGGCTTATTTCTGATTACAGGAACAAATTAGCGCCCTCTGTCTTTAAATCTCGGCATTACACTCCAGCTGTTCGTTCTGATCTTCTGATCGATGATCAACCATGTTCATCATACCAATGGTGATGTAATAGATAGCTTTGGACTTTGACAGAACATCCAGATGGTTTGTACCCATCCATTGGGAAATAAGAAGAAAAAAAACAAACAAACAAATCAAAAGAAAAAAAAATGAACAAAGTGTGCGTCTCTCCTTTCGACCAGGTGCACAGAGAATATTAAAAGGTTTCCAAAGGAGGATGAAGCGGTTTCCTAGTGTAGCAGTGAAGCACTTTCTAAACTCTATAAATAGCACCGTATATGTCCATGCTCATAAATGTGGAAAGCTTTTGGCTCTGGATGTCTAAACCTAGAACATTTTTATTATTGTTTGCCTTCTATCAATGTATTGTTGACACTAATACAAGGAAAAAAATACGTAACTAGGTATGAAAGACAACTTTAAAGCCATATGCTCACACAACAAACATAAATCCAGTGATCCTGAATGATAGAAAGTAACAGTATACTGTTCTCAAGCTTGTAAAAAGAAAATCTTTTTTTTTTCAGCTGAAAAAATAAAGGTGTGTAAAAACATATGCGCTCGATACTAAGTATCCCTTGAGTCAGCAGCTTGTAAATCCCCTTTTATCAGCAATATCTTGAAGTAACTGCTGCTATACAAGTTTAGTAGTCTTTTGTTGTGGAGAAATTTTGGCTGACTTTCTTAAAATAGAAAATATTCTTCAATCTCCTCAACACAAACATGTAGAAAGGTTTGTGTGACATCTTTCTTGGGGTTTCACCACCACATTTTAATTGGTTGAGGTCTGGAATTTGTGCTTATTCTAAAACCTTGGTTCATTTTGATTTTCAGTCATTCTGATGTCTGATGTAGATTTGCTGATGTGTCTCAAATCATTGTCTTGTTGCATGACACAGTTTTAGCAAGCGTGAGCAACTGGGCAAATGGTCTCACATTTATCTGTAACTGCAGAAGAGTTGATGGTTGATTCAGTGGTGACAAGCTGCTGAATAAACACATCTGTCTTTAACAAGTTTAAAATCTATAAAAATGATACTGTAACTTAAATGCTAAACTTGATGGAGGTTTTATTTATTAGGTGTTAAATTTTTGTCAGTTTTAAGCTCAAAATAAACAGTAGCAACGTCATATGAAACCTGTCAGCAGTATCATGAAGTTGGTGGTTGAATGCAGTATCAAATAGCACTGCTGGAAGCTGCTACCCTGCAGGTTTCCTCCTTCATTAGAGCAAGACTTTATTTAATATTAACTTGTACTGCTATCAAATATTTATAGTATATTTACAATATTTTAATAACAGTCTATTTTTGTACACCCTCATTATTCACATTAGTAATGTGTGGTTCAGAAATTTATTTTCATCAAAAGTTAAATGTTCAAAGCTACATGTCGAAGGGAGTAAAGTAAGGACAAGAAAGCCAAAACATTTTTTTAAATGTGATATATTACAAATGCATTTTTGTCTGTGCAATATATTTGTTTTTTTTTTCCAAAAGTGGTTACTAAAATTTAACAGGATACTCAAAAGTCATGTAAGATATAGAAATTTCAAAAGGTCTTTGGAGCTTTTTTTTTGTTTGATTTATTTTGGTTGAATATCACAATTAAATAACTTCTATACTCATGTCTTTATTATATGTTTTTAATTCTCTTTTTATTGGTAAATATGCAATTGTTACATTTGATAGTAACAAACAGTGCCCTTACAGAGTTATTTTTTGGAGTTGGCACACTAGAATGAACTAGAATGGCTCTGATTGGTGCTCAGACCGGACACATGTGTCACCCAGTTTTATCTCAAGTTTGTCAGATGATGTCAGCCAGATCTTGTGGTCTATGTGCACACAGATGCTGACAGTGGTAAAGGCATAGGATTCACCCACAATAAAAAAAGCCATCTTGCACCAGTCTTATAAGTCATGCAATTCTTTTGCTCACTTTTGTGTTACTTCAAAGTTAAGAGTGATGTGTTATTTTAGCTTCTTACCTGACACACACACACACACACACACAAAAATGTCCCTAATTGCCAAATATTTAATTATTAAATACTGTGTAAAAAACAGCTATGTGATTCAAATAGCTGATGCTATTATACAATGCAAAATATCATGCAAATGCAAGAGAAATGACAGTGGAGATGCTAAACTCTCTGCACTTTTACCGTTTTATGTCCTGGGCGTGCTTTAATGTGTTGCAATAAAAAAAAAAAAGAATTTTCAGCTGCTTCTCACTGTTTTGTCACAACCGTCCTCTGTTGTAAGCAAGACAACAGTAGTGGCAATAGCGGTAGTGTAACTGAGTACTGAGGACATACAATAAGTAAGTTTATATGGAAAAAACATTAGCGACAAAGAAATGTTTCAAAATAGTTTCAGCACTTTTAACATACCAGCCACTGAGGATACAACTGTAACAGCAAGTGGAACTAATAAACAGTTACAACCCTGCAGCACTTTTTTGGATTATTAACACCTCGTGGTGGCTTAGGTTTGCACTGCTATTCAAACCTATCCATCTCTTGTATTTACCAGCTTCCTCCTGTCAGGGTCACAGAGAGCTGGAGACAATTCCAGCTGTCATGGACGAGAGGCGGTTGCACGCCCAGAACAGGCCATCAGTTTGCAACAGTATAACACAAAGAGACACACCACCATGCACGCTGACAGCAAATTTAAAATCCCCAATTAGCCTGATGTGCCTGTGTTTGAGCTGTGGAGGCAAAGCGCTTGGAGAAAACTAATGCAGGTACTGGAGATAACATGTTGGGTCCACCCCCTAATCCCCCACCTGCAGGTTTGTGAGGGATCTGTGCCCATCTCTTTAATGGGTAGAGGTTTGTGTGACATCTTAATTTGTGTAAGAACATTGTGTGGCATTTTAAGTTTTAGGTTCAGGCAAAAGTTTGACTTCTTAAAGAGACTTAAGCTAACAACATGGTATGCAAAAAAAATTAGTTAAAAATATATATTAAATTCATCGAAAAAAAAAAAAAAGCAGTTAAGAATCCCGCCATCCCTAAGCACTTTCGAACCGTATTCTGAGTGAAATATTGTCAAAGGAGGCTGATAGTTTATAAAACAGGTTTAGGAACAAACTTAAAGCAATTCAAATTTCTGAGAGATCCATCCGCCTCACTGACTGGAGCCACCGCACCCGCTTATAAGACGCTTCTCCCTCCGCCTCCGCGACCGCATCACAGCGAACCATCTCTCCTCTCCGGGTCCAGCTGCATGTCTGCGAGGGATGCTCAGCGCCAGCGTGGATTTCTCATTATCGATGCTTTTTACTTAGCGTGACCATTTCACACCACTGACTGAAGTACCAGGTAAAACGATGGAAGCATTTGGAGTGATGATAAGGATTTTGCAATACGCGGGACTTTACCTTCAACTTAACGCCGCTCTGGATCACGGATACATAGAGATGGATAATCACGTCCCTGGAAATGGTAAGTTGATCTTTGTGAATGAGAGACAGAAAAGCGCTCATGTTTTTTTGCAAATAAAATCAGAGTTGGGTGCGTTCATTGATTAATAATTGTTCTTGATTTTGACCCAGTTTTCCCTCCTTCTGTGTCGTTTGTTTTTACATATAATAATAATAATAATTATTATTTTTACAAATATGACGTGTCTACAGCTGCAACCAGTGATTGCTTCAAATAATCAATATTTGGAGGTTTAAATCAAATTTGAATTTTTAACTTTTATGTATTGAGTCTTCACAAGAATATGAAGAATGTGAAATAAGATTTTAAATAATTCATTTAAATGGCTACACCCCCTTTACCAGAGTCAACAAAATTTTAGGTTGACAAAATTAATCTACTGTTAAATGTCACTTTCAGACTTAAATGTCTTCTAGATTTTTGTGCATTTTATAGTTACATCCTTGACCTAATTTTTAGGATGAAACAAAATAGGTTCTCATAGAAATTTTAAGTATAAGAGGAGTTAAAATGATTTCTAGGATTTATGATGTAGAATAATAACATCACTTTGAACTAAATCTTTGCAGCTCATGCAGACATGGTTATCACATATCTACACTGTAATTCAGATCTGGTGCTGCTTCTCTTAAAGCTTAGGACGTACAAGCTTTGTGTTGACCATAGCAACAGGTGTGGCATCACACCAACACACGAATATTCAACATTTTGTTGAACTTTAAACAAATCTTAGCTGTTCCTTTGGGACCCAAACCTAACCTAAGAGGAAACAAAACCACTTGAAATTTGTTACTTTAGTCCTTGTGTTGCTGCATTTATTGCATTGCTCACAGACACTTTGACAACAAGACAGAAAACAAGGAGTCCAGGAATTATAGTTCAAAGTATGAGAAATTATAATTTAGCATTAAACAAGGCCTCTAAGGTAAATGCTTTATTTTTATTTTTATTATTTGATATAAATTGAATTTTTGATACGAAACACATACTTCTTTGGTGACGTATCACGGGAAACATCTATTGGGAAATAATGTTTCCAGAGAATGCAAGAAATCAAATCAAATTAAATCAAAGATGGGAGTTATTTGCTTACACTGGAGTGGAAATAAAACAAGATATTCATTGATACTTATTCATAGATATTCATTTGAAACACTATATAAAACAACAACAACAAAATAATCATTTTTCATACAGCACGATACAAAATCCAGATGAAGTGATAATAATAAAACTTACACTGTAATTCAGATACAAAAATAAATCAATCAGAATAAAGCAGCAGTTCAACAGACTCAGTGAAGATGCAGCAGGTGACATTTGTAAGGCCAAAAGCAGTTCACAGACCAGTCCATGACCAGCTTGTGGCAGGAAGATTTCAGCCTTGTGGTCTTACATTTGATGCTGCGGTAATGTTTCTGTGACAGCAGCTGGAAGCTGGAAGAACTCATGAAGAGGGTGTGAGGACTCCCTCACAGACTTCAGAGCCCTGTTCATGCAGTGGCTCTGAAATATTTCTAAAACGATGATCTTTTCTTCTGTCCATACAACTCTCTTCAGGATCTTTTTTCTGCATCACTGCAGTTCAAGATGCTCTATTTCAACACAGCCTCTACTTCATCTCTGTAGAAAACCTGGTGGAGAATGAGGCCTATATGAGTTCCCTCAGAAAGTTTTTGTTGGTCTTCTTCGCTAACCCGGTGATGTCCTCTGACCAGCAGAGACCATCAGCTGATCTCACTGATCCTCTCAGTGGTTCCTCTCCCTGCTAATGGTGAGGGGTGTGTGTTCATGCTTTAACCTACTGAAGTCAATAATCCTCTCCTGTTTTTTTCATGGGTTAACCATCAGGCTGTGCTACATACACACTAAAGATCTAAATATTATAGATGGCAACTGGCTGTCATTATAAGACAAAGTAAAGAAAGCAAATGTCAAGGTCCAGACTCTGACTGGGCCATTGTGATGCCTTGATTCTTTTGTTCTTCATCATTTCTGTCGTGCATTTGTAGATCTGATCCAATTTTGGCCAAGCTCAAGTCAAATGTGAGATTGCCTCACATTTGATTGTAGAATACTTTGATATACACAGGAGTTATATGCAGTATGTATATGCAGTATGTATATGCAGTACACACAAATATGCAGTACAAGGCAAAAAAATGAAATATTTTGGGTTTGTACTGTCTGTGTTGAGTTAAAAGTCAAAGGAAATGTGAGAAGTAATACACTTTTGGTGAAAATGTACTTTCCATTTTTTTTTTTTTCTGATTTTGGTTGTAAAGCTTTTGTCCAGACTTGTTGACAACTCAAAATGCCTTACATTAGAACCCCCAATGAGCACAGATTTTGTGGAGTACGTTTCTATTGTTCATGAATGCGTATCTTCACCAAACACACACTCAGACACCAACCATTCCACCAAATGATAACATATTTGTGGAATACTTTTTGCACATAAGTAATCTGCAAAAGATTTTTTTTCTAAGCATTGTATTTTGATAACAGAAGGGAGCTGCATCTCTATGCAGAACACAGAAGCTCTGTGCAAGGTTCTGGAGAGTCATGCATGACTGGATTTAGCTTTGATTCATTTGTCTCAGAAAATGCAACTGATCTTTTCACCCCAGGTTCCACTTTAGCTGAAGTGTAGATCAAATCACCTGATATGAGAAAAACCTTGATCTATGTGAAGACAAATGGCCCTTTTACAAACACAGTATCAGCAGCTGCACCTCATTTGTTGCCATGCAGTTTCGGATATGACTCTTAAACGCCATATATGCGTGGTGTTTTAGCAGTGAGGACAGGGAGTCAGCTAAAATACTTCTTTGTGTGAGTCGAACACTACAGTCATCAAATAATACCTTTCAATGTTAGAGCTTTTGAGCAGCATTCACCTTTTTATACGCCTTAAACTTATCACTTTCACAGTGTGAGGGTGTGTACCAATTCATTAGGCTTCCAAAGTGTCTGGGGTCCTCTGCCAGTCCTCTGCTTGGCATCTGCTTAATGAGGGCAGTCAGCCCAGGTAGTTTTCATAGACTTTCAGTTTAATGGAGCTCTGACAGCACAACCTGAAGGAGCCACAGACATGCTACCAGAGAAGAGAGGGCTGGGGCAGGCCTAGTATGAAATAGTAGTACAGTAAAAGATGAAACAAAGCACAACACATCAGTTCATTCATTTACCGTATTTAAGACATGAGTTACATTTAAGATCTTGTAATATGAGTTTTTTGTGTTCCATCATGATGAGGAAGCCTCAGGAGACTCTGCTCAATGTAAATTTATGCAAAATATACTGTGAAAAAATAAATAATTCAGAAAAAAAAACTATTCAGTGAAATGTTGGAGAAAGTAATTCATCATAAAACTGTTTTTTAAATTTTATTTTTATAAGAGCAAGTATGGTGTTCCGATTCATTTTATCCTTTAAAAAACATTTCCTTTGTGTCTCTAAGAAAGCTAAATAATCACCAGCTGCACCTATTTTTTTTCTCTTTTTTTCCATTTCTGGTAAATGATGTTCTCCAAACAGTCTTAAAATACTGCAAAAGTGAAAATGATTATTTTTCATGATCATTAATTATAAGATAATTTTACCCCACTTTAGGTACCATACTATGGTAACTCTGCCTTTCGATGAATTTATATCGTACTTTAACCTGCAATGCCACTCTCAATCTTAATGTAGCTTTGTTTTATTTATTTGTTTTAAACCTGGCAGAAATGATCAGTTATGCCAGACTGAAGGCTTCTGTGCTCTGCTCTGCCATGTCAAGAAAAACATAAACACTATTAACAAAAAGTTTTCAAGGGCAACACAGTCATAAGGAAAATATTTCTTATCATTCTTTCATTATTGATTGGTCCAGATGGAGTGCAGTGCGTAAGGTTGGAAATGTCTCTGAGCACTGGCGTGTGTTGTCAGCAATGCATGCAACATCATGTTGTCACACTCTGCAAATGCAGAAATAGCTTCAGAGACCTGCGTCCCAAGGGCTATGAAAAATTCACTCCACAAGCTTGAAGTGTCACTGGAAACAGGCAGACATCTGCTTGCTTGATTACTGGCACAATTCTTTTTCATTATTTTTTTTCCTTCCACCTTGAATTAAGACTGAAGATCTAGCAGCAGAACATTGTTTCTCAAGGATACTTGCCTCAGAATCAAGTGTCTTTCCCTGCACGTCTAGAACTTGTACTGCAACCTTACAGTAAGGCTGTACAATCAATCCAATTTTAATTTTTATTTCAATTCTAGCTTCCAAAAACCATGAAAATAACATAATTTAGGGAAACAAAACTGTTATTTCGCCACAAATTCTATCTTGTGTTTGGACTTACTTGATTTAGCTGTGAGTGAGTGATTCTTTCCTCCTTTCAAAGGTGTCAAAAACATTTAAGGGAAGGTTTGAGATGCTCCACCAGAAGAATTATGTTGGCCACAATCAATTCTTTTTATAAACCTAGCAAAAAAGTAAGTAAATTTATGTTTGGTAGATTATTTCTTTGTTGTAACAGTGCTTTTTGTTAATAAATCTTATACTGTTAAAGCCTCTTTATTCCCTTTTTTCATGGTAACACATTTGTAGGAACATGTATTTGTGCGATGAGCAGCAGAACTGAGTATGTGGGTTGTGGCCATGAAAGATTTTTGTTCTGTGTTTAGGTTTAAAATTGAAGTTTACCCTGGAAACTATCATTTTTATGTTAAATCTGATGACTGCAACATGCTTTAAAAGTCAGTAAAATGATATTAATTAATCATGATTCTATAAAGCAAAGTAATTCAGGGTGACACTACTTTCATTTATGATGGCAACTTCATCTAACAGCTGAATAATATCTTCTTATTAGTTATCTTGATGAAAACAGCAGACCTTGAATAATTAAAACAAGTTTTACTGTGAAATTTCTCACACTGACTAATCCAACAGAGCTTTCTTTATTTAGTTTGTTGCCTGCAGGATTAAAGCTTTTTAAGATCAAGATAAATATGTCCAGCAAGTCTCTTTATTGCAGCAGCTTCCTGTAGTTTCATCCACCACCCCCTCTGGACCTCCCTTATTATTAAACCCATTCATCAAATGAGTGAACTACCTTCTCCCAGAGGGATTCTGTGGGAATCTGTGAACATGCTATTTACATTCACCTTTGTGGAACTTATGATGTTAAGTTGGATTTTTATCCCTTGGTTTTTACATGAATTTTTCTTCAGTGAATCATTTTTTCTCTTTATTGTCCTACAGATGTAACTTCAGTGGAGGCATTAAGTTAATGAACCTAATTTTACATCATGTCCCCGTTAGGAAGGACCTTCTCACATGAAAAATGTTTGTACTTAACAGCTGCAATTCCACTACCAGGGAATCATTTCAAATGCAATATGCAAGAAGAAACTGACTGAGACATGCAAGTAGTTTTGAGGTTTGACCTAGAACAGTTGTCCTTGGCTGAGTTATCCCAATATTCAGAGTACTGAGAAAAACATTCTGCAGATACACATCTCTTTAATCAATGTCATTCTGAAAAAGGCAGATCTGAAGGCCTCCCATATTTTATTGTGTGTGCTTAAGTCATACCTGAATACATCATTATCTATATGAATGTAAAATACAACTTTTAGTTGAAGTGATGTATACAGCCAGGACTATTGTTTATTCATTTTTCATTCCAGATAGTGAGTTCACGCTTGAAGTTTGATGTCTGTAGGCCTTTAGCTCCTCACTCCCCTACAGATGATGCCTACATTAAGATAGGAGTGATGAACAACAACAACCTGCCTTGATGGAGAGCTAGAGTCTACAAGTGGATACTGATTTTTGAATAACAGCAAAGCCGGCAGTTGAGCATCAGAACTAGGCACTGTTAGCTACTTTAAATAGAAACATAAACTAGGTGTAGCCAAAATTTGCTCTAGTTGCCTGCCTGATGTAGCTCAATGAGCCCCCTCACTTTAGAAAGAGATAAAGGTCAAACATCAGTGGAAGCTCCTGATAAAATGTCAGGGGAGTGCTACTGTTGGCGATGTTGGAAGAAATGCCATGTTCAATCACTTATCATCAGTTGTCTTACTGCCTGTTTTTCTTCATTATTACACCAACTGAAAGGGACTTTGGTTGCTGTGAACAATAGCCATACTGAATTGAAAAGTGATGCTGACGTTGGTGTTGACATCACTCCTATGTTAGTCCAATGTTATGTATGACATAAGCACATTTGTGCGAGCCCTCCTGAAACCCATAAAGTGCCTATGAAGTGCTGGGGATGTGAAAAAAAACAACCAATAATGCATGAGAGTCTGTGGAGATTATTTTGTTCAATTTTGGACCTGAGTGAAATTGGCCCAAAACCGGTGGGATGACTGGTGGCATGGCTTTATGCTGCTTGTACAATAACAGAGATGGCTGACTGCCAAATTTACCAGGATGACTGTAACAGGTGTGAGAATGAATGCTTTTCCTCGTAGTGGTGTGTCACCTGATCGTCCTTAGGAACAAACCACCGCTGATAAACAGACCAACCCGAATCCATATCCTAAGCTATATGCATGATTTCTATTTTCTTTGTGAGCAACATTATCAGCTCTGCATCTTAAATTATTCAAGTGGCACCTTGTACACCACAACCATCTTATTTATTTAGTTTAAAAATATATTGTTTAAAGGTGGACCTACAAAGGTCTCTCAACAGCTGACACCAATGTTAATATTGAAAAATGGGAGTAACTAATTACTAATATCCAATGTCTCTCTCTCTTTTTTTTTTTTTTTTTTTTTTGCTTTTAACCAAATTTAATTAAGATTGGGGAAGAAAAACAAGTGATTGAGTAGTAAAGCTAAGCGCTGTTGTTGGAGAGTTTATGCAATGATGCTGATAAGCATTGGGGAGATGGTAAATGCTTTCTGGAGATGGTGTCAGCAAGCTGTAAACTAGGTTGATTAAAACTTTTTAAAAGATTATGATAAATGGACTGTATTTATATAGCATTTCTATTCTTGAAGACCACTTAATGCATTTTACAATACAAGCCATATTAACCCAGCCATTCATTATGGAGCTCTATCAGTCTACAGAGACCTGCACAGATTAGTTTTTATTGAGTCTAGGCAGGGCTTTTCTATCAAACCCATAATCATACACCAGTAAAAGCATCAGAAGTGTTGTGACGTGCAGTGTCTTGAGCAATGGCACGCCGACATGTGGACTACGAGACAGTGTAACTCCTACCTCAGAAAGCGCCACTAAAAAAAGAAGAAGAAAAAAGTAAGTCAAATAATTAATTGGAATAGATCATACTTGCAAAACGCAAAAACATCAGCATCTATATAAATCAGTATTTTAGCTCCATAAAGCCTGAGGCTGAAAAGTGTAATATTAAAATGTAAAAGATAAGAGATTCAGATTTTACATTCAATATACAAAGGTGTATTTCCTCAGTGAGCTGAATTTGGTTTACATCATTAGTAATGTCTCCCTTCCTGCACATAATCTGTTCAAGTCTTGCCCATCAGGCAAAAACCAGGAGCATTAGTAGCAGAAAATCATGCTTCAGGGACAATACCTACCTCCAAGTTATTAGGCACTTAAATATGTACCAAGTTTCTTAGGTCTTTGGTGGTTAGTGTGCAGCCAATCTGATTGTTATGCACTCAGCTCTGCTATTATTGCTTTCTAAGCAATAAAGAGAAAAATACAATGAGAAGAAGGGCTTATTTTGATAGCTGGTGTCTTACTTGTGTCTACACTAAAAATAGCTGAATATGACTCATCTAATTACCTCCGGTCTGGCAGGATCCCAATGAGTATACCTGTAGAGATAAGGGCCAATATCCCTGGAAAGGGATGTCTGAAAGCAGATAATGAATGTGCAAACTTCATATCCCATGTTTTTGTTATTACTGTTTGAATGTGATGTAACAGAGTTTATGTTGCCACCTTCACATAATGTAGCGGCCTCCCTTGGAGGAGCTTCTCACTTCAGCTAACAGTTCTGTGGATGCGCATGTTGCCACTGACCACTTTACATAGTTGGCAAGCATCTTTTTGTGTCTAGAATAATCTGCAAAAGCAGTGGCTTTTTAGCTGTGGAACAACTATTTTTGCATATATGGCTTACACAAATGATTATACTCTAACCAAGGGGCCAGCTTTGAGAGTGCTCTGATTGCTCAAAAGTTAAATTCAACATCTTCCCACCCAGTGGGTAATGGCTCCTGTGAAAGAAAAAGCAGGACTTGAGGCAATATGATTGGTGCTCCTCCTCTGTCTCACAGCTTTTTTAGATCCAATTCCCACTCCACTCTTGAAAACTTTTTATGAATCCTTTGAGGGTAACCTTTTAAACTTTGTGAATGTACTGTTATTTATTTGTCTATATCTTATTTACCAATTTCAATTTCATATTCATATGAATATTATTATAGCATTATTATAACTATTGAACTGATATTTTCAACTAAATAAAGTTTGATATGATATTTATTTGATTTATTTCAACATATCTCCCCAGTGAGTGTGCAACAGTTAGGGATGTCACGATAGACTTAAGGGTACACATTTTTGTGGGTGTCCATTCGATGGTCTGAAGCTCCTAGCTTGGAGGATGCCAATCAGTCAGCTGCCTCTGAGGATGGGAGACACCTTGGTGTGGATGGGCAGACATCCTATGGTCTCTCGCAATCTGGTTCCCAACTGGATACGGCCCAGGCACAAAATGGTGGTGGTGCTGATTCTGCGGGTTGTTCAACTGTTAGTAATGATGATGTGGAGTCCTTTTTTTTACTGTACCATCAGATCTCATTTGGCATTGACAGATACAATACTACTAGATGCAGCTACTACATCTTACTAGGTCTTGTTAAGATCTGGTCAACTTCCTCTCACACTGATTGTGTTGATAAATAGTCCTTTTGACTGAGTGCTTATAAGGGTTTTATTTATGAAATGACCTGTCCAGATTCTGCACAAGAGCCTGATATCGATAGTGTTGATTTGAGGAATCTGGTTTGTTGTTTTAACTGTTGTACTTGATCTGTCACTGGTCAGAATGATTGTGTGCTGTATATATGTCCTATATTGCCCCCTCATATATAAATGCTTGCTTGTAAATGACTTACACCGTAATATACTTAGTTTTCAGGGAGTCTAACTTTGATTGTAAGAGGTGCACTGTTGATTAAAGAGTAAATAAAAGTATTGCATTAAGAATTAACAGACTGGTTTCTATTGTGGTTATTGATCAGTATGAGTAGAATTCAAAATGGTTAATTATGGGACCTTTAGAACAATATATACACACAATAAACCCAAAAAGTTTTCTAGACAAAATGACTCAACAAGAAGAAGACTGCATTTAATGTAACCTCCTTCACCACAAAGCAGAAATTTAACTCTTTTTGAGGAGGTTGACCCAGACAGATTTTTGTAATTATATTAATCAGGATCTCATTATGTTTGGCTTTAAGAGAAGCAGGATCCTATTTTTTTTCTTACAGAGACCAGGAAAGTAAAATGGATGTCAATAAAACCTTGATTAAACAACAAGAATAGGGGTGCCT
>JAOWBL010016703.1:0-36117 GCA_028564865.1 Zenarchopterus dispar | reverse complement strand
TATATATCTATATATATATATATATATATATATATATATATATATATATATATATATATATATATGTATGTATGTATCCAAATCTTATTTTTCTGTGTCAGAAACAAAGAGCTTAGCTTTACAATTTAGAACAGTAATCTACATCCAACAGTACTTACGTTTTTGTCACTAAGATACTATGAATAAAAAAGAATAGTTATTGGAAAAAAATGAACATAAATGTGAAATGATAAACTATTTTTCACTTGTCTTTTTTTCATTTGACATTAATTCCAATTTTTTTTTCCTGAATTATCACTTTTTGTGGCAGTCTTGTCACTCTGTAGATTTTAACCTGACAGCACATAAAAGAACTAAAGTCATGAACATTTCCAGCTTAAAACAGATCAAGAGGAGATTTTCTCTTTTATGCGACCGATGGAAGTGACATGGGTTTGGTGGATGGAGCTCCTGGAGTTCATGCTGCCTCCACTGCTGCATTACTGTGAGAACATTAAAACGAATGATCATAATACTGTGTGTTTTCAGGGTTACACAGCGCTGCATCTGGCCTCTATCCATGGACACCAGGACATTGTCCAGACACTGGTCAGCACTTACAGTGAGTCTCTTTATCTCGACACACATCTGTGACTTTTTCTACCAGAGTTATGTATTTGTGTGTGTACATAATTGAGTGTTATCTATTCTTAATTTTCTTAAGTACTGTGGTGATTAAAAAAAAAAAGTATAAAGTAGAAGCAGTAATGACATGTGAATAACACAATAAAATAAAATCGCATAAATTTGTAAATTTGTGTTTGGCCTGAAATGTACAGAAAAAAAAAGGGTTTTATTTTTATTTTAAATTAAATGATGTGACCTCTTGGGAGCTAATTCAGGCAGACATGTTGAGAAGTGTTTTAAGCATCTTCTATGTTTATTACAGTGACTCCGTCTCATTTAGAGGTCCACGTAAGGAGTAAGAAGTCTCTCACATCATGTGTGTTCATTTGATATTTTATTGGGTTCTTTGACAGTGGGTGGTTTGCAGATATCTAGTCCTTGGAAATGCATAACTCGGATTTCAAATTCAAGGCATTTTGCATGCTCATGTTTTTCACCTGTTTACGCTCTGGGTCTAAGTGATCCAAGAAGCTAAGGAGCAACTCACGCTGTTTCGTTATAATTCATCGACCACAGAAGTTATTGATGACTAAAACAATTTCTATAATATGTAGACGTCTTTCAAATGTCTGCTGAGCAGGAACATTATCACTCTGCATTGTTTTTAACTTTAGCTTTGCTAGCTGCTGCTTCATATTTTTTTAGTAAGCGTTGTCATGGTGACGACCTGTCATCTGAGATATAAGATGGTTGTGTTAATACCTGCCAACTTCTTTTCTCATCTATGAATTCTTGAACATTTGTCATCTGCTGCCACCAAGAAAAATAAGCAGATTGGTGAAGACGTGTTAATATGCCATTTTCCTCCAATAATTAAACCAATAATTTATTGGTGCGATAGATATCAAGCATCACGTTCAAGTGATATTTTGTTCTATATATGCAAGTTTCAAAATGATATTCACACACTAAGAATGAGCCAGCGAGGGATTCTTCCCCTCCATGCCTCACAGACTCTGAACGCTGAAGAAAGCACTGATGCAAATCACCGCCGCTAACAAAAGAGCCAACGCTCAGACTGACAAGTGCAGTCTAAACACCCCCCTCAGCCCCAGGAAGAGGTAAGGCAGGGAGTTCATACTGATGCTAATGAGTCCATCCCGGGCCTCCAATCACCGAGCCACTTCCTGACGGGCTCATGACGATCCCTGCGGAGCGTGGGTTTGATCCCTCTGTGACCGCCGACAGCCATGTGCTGCGAGTCAGAGTGCACGGTCCACATATGGTCTGTGGGGTCAGACAGAAAACATGTGTCCACATGAGGGGGAGGAGGAGGGGGTTGAACACACAACAGGCCACAACAAAAGCAGGAAATGAGCTGTTCAGACCTGCCAATCAGATGCCTTCAATTCAAACGATGCTGCCTGACCTAACCCTAACCCTGACCCTGACCCTAACCCTAACCCTAACCCTAACCCTGACCTCAAGAGAGGAACACACTGAAACACACAAGAAGGTCAGAAGAGGTGAAGTTTCTGAGCGCTGGGGGAGAGAGACGGAGCAGCTGATCCAAGTGTGGCTAGTGTGCAGCGATCAGAAATGAGCCAGTGGCTGAATTCAAATGAAAACTGGCCAAATAGGTCTTTGAACTTGCACCAAACAGACGTAAAAGTACTAAAATTCAAGTTTATTTGAAAAAAAAATAAAAACCAAAGATCATGAATGAGTTAGTGAATAACTGAACAAGCAATAAAAGTTATACAAATGATAGATGTTAAAACAATATAGCAAGTATACATATATATTTTTAAATCTTTTGTAATGCTAAGAGAATTGATAAACAATGTATTCTGTGTTTTTCTTTTTTTTTTTTTTTTTTTGTAATTTAAAAAAAGCGCTTGAGAAAGTATTTGGTCTAAAACTAAATTGGCCCAAAACTGCAGAGATCTGTTTCATTTAGCATCAAAGTTCAGAAAATTATGCTGTATGTTCCAAAAGAAAAATTGTGATTAATATCAACTTGATTAAAAATAATCGATAATTATATCAGACCAAAATGTAATTATCTTTCACTCAAAGAAAAAGCAGATAAAGGTTTCATTAAGTTGTCTAAAAGACCAGAAATGATACAAAGCAACATTTCAGGGGAAAAGACAATTTCGTGGATAAAGTAGAGGCATATTGAAATTTAACTCACATTATTTTAAAGAAATACAACATTTATTGAGTAAAAGTTCATTTTTTTCCAGTTTGTTTGTTCCAATGTGAGTTTCACTAAAACTAACTTTTTGAAGAGATTTAGATATATGCTCATTTACTATCCTTTTTTAAAACTATAAACACTAGTTCCATTTACAAGCAAAGCTGAGTATCCAAGGAAATTATTTCACTATAGTTTAGGAAATGAACTCTTACCACAGAGCTGTATTCTTTAAAAAGAAACTGAAATTGTGTTGCATTTAGTACACAGTAAACTCTTGCCAAATTTCTAATTAAAGAATAACTTCACTAAAATGCTACATCAGTATTATCCCTGAGTGCAGGATAAATCATCTGTTTCTGCTATTGTTGTCCAGGAATTGCAAAACTCTAAAACACTGAAAATTAAGCGACATGGATCATAAAGAATAAGCTGTAGAAATCAAAGTTGACTTCAAATGGACTTTAAAAAGTGTCCTGAACAATACTTCACTTTTCATCTTCAGTGTGTTTTACTTTACTGAAACAATGTGGGAAACATAAAGTAGTGCAGCTGAGAGTTCAGTTTCACTCTGCAGAGTTACTCCAACACAAACGCCTGCTGCGTTGATCTGAAGTCAGCTGGTGGTTGAAGATATGGTTTCATGAAAAGTGTGTTTGGCTGATGTGAGGCCTCCTCACCGCTGAGGTGCTCAGCTCGTATTTCTCTGGGAAGCGGCTGAAACTGTGTTTGAGGCCAGTGGGTGGAGAGTCGGTGGGAGCTAAACTGTCTGTAATGACCAGAGTCGGTTACCAGCTGTAACCATTAGCACCTCCACTCAGCCTCCAGCCTGCTCAGCGGGGACCTCAACATGAGCCACATGTGTCCTGGTTTAACTTCCTGCAACTCAGAAATCAGCAACTCAAATCCAAGAGTTCATCCTTCAGCAGGAGGAGAGCAGGAGAGGAGAGCAGGAGAAGAGGGCAGGAGAAGAGAGCAGGAGAGGAGAGCAGGAGAAGAGAGCAGGTTCAGCGCAGAATAGACAAACAGCACAGACCAACTCAAATAACTCAAGTACACCATCACAGTAATACTGGTTACACTGGGATGATACTTCAAACAAAAAGAAGAGTTTTTGCCAGCCTTTAAACTGTTTATCTTAAAGCAAAATATCCTACTTTACATCCACGTTTGTCTCCTAAACAGTTTGGAAATGAGTCAGGAGCCCCATGTCATTGCTTTAGCTGATGAAAACTAATTTAATAGAAAAACAAATCAAAACAAATCAAAAGACTCAGAACCAAGAACCAGCCTCTGTTGGTAGTTGAGCGCTGCAGGAGTAAACCTGGATAATGCTGGCTCTATCTGCTGATCCTGAAGGATTAAACTACTCAAAGTGTTTTCTCAAATGATCACCCACCACCTCACCATGAGGCCTTCAAACCTCATTCCTAGTGTCCTGTTTTGGAGGTTCAAGGGATTGAAACAGGTTCTACACCTGGCAAACAGTTTACTAATGATCCCAATACATGTGACACACCTTGTTCCCTGCGATGGAGGCTGCTGGAGATCAGCTTGGTTAGTGGACAGAATCCTGCAGCCTTCTGTGAGTGGGTTAATCATTGCTACAGGCCAACAGCTTCTGTTGTTGCGCCACAATGATGTGATCATGCCCAGCACAAATTATGACATTTGACATTGTGACAAATTATTACAAGAGAACATTTGAAGACATTCATGAGGATCCTGATCAGACTCAGGGGGATCTCCGAGTCCATAACATATTTCTGCTACTTGTATCTACAAAAGGAAGTTCAGTGCTGGAACTCTGCAGTGTGGCTTCAAAAAGAAAACTTCCTTCTCAACAATGTTTCATGACATACACTTTCAATAGAAGTCTCGGACAGAGGTTTAGACCGCAAAGTAACACAATAACACTACAGCAAGACGTTATAAGCACAAAGGATGCTTAAAAGGCAGCAAAAATTGAAACAGATAAATCAGCTGCCAGAATAGATGTTACTGTCTCCTTTAGGAGACCACAGGCTGTATTTAAAAGACAGACTTTGGGTTTGGGATTTCTGCTTCAACTCTAGGATGTGATGAATGACGGATGGTTCAAGCTGTACTTTTTGAACGTGTCTTTCCTTCAGTGTCCAACAGAAACTTCCCTGTCAGGTTAGTGATTAGATAAAGCAGAGTAAAACACCTGCTCCCTCAACTCACTGAATGGAAGAAGAAACTTTTTCATTTTTTTGCTCAGGGGATCCCCCTGCAGGCCTGGAGGTCATGATGCGTCCAAGTTTTACTCTTGTTCGGTTTCAGGCGTGATCACTCTCTCGCTCTCTCTTTTTGTATCAACATAACAACCTTTAGGATTCTTTTAGAGTAACTTTAATCAACTGAAGTACAGCAAGTCGGATGAAACTGGAATATAATTGGACTGAATTAGCTTGCACTTAGCTGGACTGTTCTGGACTTGTTTTTGTTCAGTGTAAAGTGTCTTGAGGTAGGTTTGGCTATGAATTGTCAATATACAAATAAAGTGAATTAAACAGAATAATTTGCTTGATTTTCGAGTATTTATAGTACATGTCTAATTATATTAATTAGTTTATATTCCTTATTTGCTGATGACTTGTGTATTTGCAAGTGTTTTCTAAAACTGAGGGGAATTAAAGTCTCCTCCACTATAAGATTTTCTTCCATTATTATAATTTTTCTATCAATTTTTTATTTTTATTTTTATTTTAATTTGCAGTTCATTAGATGTCATACCAAGCAGCCTTTTAACTCCAAATGGAAACATGACATCAGACATCAGGACATGTTTTTGTCTTCAACAGGTGCCAAAACCAACATCAGAGATTATCACGGGAAGATGGCGCTTCACTACTGGAGCGGCTGCACCGATGTCTTCAACAAACCAGACTCTCAGTCCGGTTAGTGCTCATAGGACTCCCATTTGACCCATTAAAGCCATTTTTAATTCAGGAAGATTCTCAACATCTAGATTTTTAAAGTTATCTTTCTTTCCAGTTTGATTTTTTGGTTTTTTAATATAATTTCTTGTCAATTTCAGATCGAGATTGAAAGTTTTACTTTTTAATCAAGATGCATTGTTTTTTTTTTAATCCTTCTAAGAGCTGGAGTACACATATGTGGAGGTCACACACTGTGTTTCTGATCTTATAATATTTAATTTCTTCACGGGGGCCCACAGCAGCAATTAAAAACTGCACCGAGCCTTATGAGGTATTTCCTCTCTGAAATGTCCAAACTCACAAATGTAAACACAAAAAGCTGTGTTAGTTCAGCCCCAGCGTTTTGCATTTACGTATTTCTGAAAAACTTCAATATAAACATAAATGTGCTCTTGTTCGGCACATCCTGTAAAGAAGCTTGACTTTGAGTTAAAAAAACATTTTTATTTCATTAAAGGACAACAGTGGAGATCATATTAATGTGGCTCTAAAAGGAAATATGTGAATGTCACCATGAATGAAACTATAGAGCAACATATAAATATGTTATGTAGATGAAAAATTAACAGCCAGTGTGTCTTGAGAAAATGAGATTTTTATTTTATTTTTTAAATTTTATTTTAATTTTTTGACAGCCCTGTGAACTTATTATAGTTAGTATATATTTATATATTAGTATATATCCAGGTATATTTAAGAGTACATGTCCAAGCATTAACGCAAAAAGTGGAAGTCTTGACTCAAACGCACAAATCAGTAACTTTTGTGATAGTTTTACACACTTTGTGTAATAACATTAAAGGCCACATGAAGCTGATGTAGTGTGTTCCGTTTGCAGCTGGGAGGTTCTGTCGGGGCCGCCGGACGCAGCGCTTCGCTCTGCCATCCTTACGTCTGTCTCGCTCTCGCAGTCACGGACAGCTCCATCTGGAGTTTGGGACGCTGCCTCAGTCAGGGTCTCACGATGCGTTGGACCTCCATGTATGACCTGCACCACCCTGAAGGAAACCGCAGGTCTTCCCCGTCTGCAGCTGCTTGCTTTTCAGAGGTCACTGTCCAGACTAGTAAAGGCTTCTCCACCGGGCCAACACGTGACGGCCAACAACTCATTTATCAGCCAGCTCCGAAGTCTGTGAATGAGGAAATGAAGAGGAAAATACTCTCATGAATCTGTCAAGTCGACAATTTGTGTGAAGACTGACAAATGACACAATATAAAGTGTTCTTCTTTTCCTGTTTTCATCTTTTTTAGCTCAACGTAGGAGTAATGTTTCCTCATGCAAGTAAAATTGCATGAAGTCTGTGTCGTTCTTTGTTTGGATTGATTTAAATGGATAATGAGCTCTTTAACTATAAAATGACACCAGACACTTGCGCCTGTAGTCTGTGTTTGATTACAAATGTCTTCTCCAGCACGCCGATTAGGCCTTGAGTGAGATTATTAAAACTAAAATGTTGGTGCTGAATGTCTGAACGGAATCATTTGTAAATGTTGGACACGCTGAAACACGTCTCACCCTCCTGCTCTTTTCCACTCATGAATGTCTTCATTAACTTCCACTCCATTGGTTGGCTCATGGCATAAGGTTCATTATCTGCTTTAATAAGGCGTACCAGCACCATTTGTGAACGTGATTAGCAGGAAATGAGCGGATTGGTGAGAGGACACGCCAGACTCTAAGAACAAACACTCATTCACAGCATCGAGGATGAGCAAAGGCCGCCGAGCTAACAAATGTTCAGTTAATGAGAACATCCAAGGAAGAGTGCGCGTCCACAGCAATCCCCTGCAGCTGATCCAGGTGATGCACCTTCCCACATCCACAGAATTAGAACAAACTAGAGTGAGGTAAGACTGTTTGCAGTCAAATTATGCCAGAAGAATATCAGATTGTAACATGTAAAACTTAGCTACAAACATCTCATGAGCAGAGGAACTGATGGTGTAATGGTCATTTCCTTCTGGTTATGAAAAATAGTATTATCTTTGCTTCATTAATAGCTACAATTTACAGTGAATACAGTCAATAAAGCTTAGTTTCATGGAAAATTGAAACAACAAGAAGTCATGTTTTGTGACATTAATAGTGGATACCAGTGAGAGGTTTAAAAGGAACTGAAAAATCTAAGATTATCTTTAAGGCAGGAAAGGGCTAGGTCCTGAAGGATTTATATGTAAAAATAAGATTTCTTTTTAGATTCTATTACAAATTTAACTGGAAGCAAATGAAGAGATAAGATTGGAGAAATAGGATATCTGCCTGTAATGTGGCTAGCAAATTGAAAATAGCCCCTTTGATGGGAATGCAGGGATCTGTCTGACACGCTAGATCCAAGGCCGAAACAAAATTTCACTAATGGAGACGAGTTATATTTATTTACTCCTTCCCATGAATATACTTTCAAGCATACATTTTGTTTAATACATTTGCAGAATTGGGTTGTATTATGGTAAAGTTTTAGCGGTCAACAGAAATATGGACACCCTGCCTCACCCTCTCTCTCACCAAGCAAACAGACTCACAGATAGATGCAGGTGATAATCATTAAGCTATCAGTCAGCCCCACTGACACACACACCCCACCACCACTGACACGCCCACCCACCCGATCCCCTCAATGACAAGTGTGAAACATCCCTGCCCCTACACTGCTGTTGATCTTCTGAAGTCTCATTGGAGCATTTTGAATTAGCTGCTTTAGTCGGTTTAGGACATCATATTAAAGAGGAAATGCAGTTCCCAGTCTTGAAGTAACAAACTCACAGATTAGGTTTTCTGCCTCAGTGTGAGACATTTTCTTATTCTTGCAATTTTACAAAGGGGAAAAAATTTCTAGGAACTTTGATTCCGTGTAATTTAAAAAACAAAACCTGTGAAAAATAACTCCAAGACTCCTCACAGCAGATGCAAAACTTCAACCACCCAGAGCTAACTATTTGTCTATCTCTGAAGTGCTCAGGTTCATAAACAACAACAATGGTCTTATCTCAGTTTAACAGCTGAAAATCAGTAGCCATCTGTGTGTGAACAAAACCCTAGAACTCCATCTGAGGACTCATCCGAGTGTTTTCACACTCATCTACAAGCTCCTCCCAGTAACTAGAAATGTCTGGAGTTGAGGCCTCCTGCAGCCATTGCTACTGGATTGTATTGGATAGTTTATTTCACCCTTCTGCATGTTCTGTATGGGTCGGGCCAACTTACCACTTTCCACCTCTGTTACAAAGATTCAGGGGAAAGACATGCTGTCCAAAATTCAAGCAGCTGAATAAAATGAAGCACATCACTCAAGCTGCCTTCAGTTCTCAAAACATGTGATTTTAGAGAAAAATGATTTATTTGTTTGGGTTTTTTTTTTTTTTTTTTTTTTTTTACCAAAGTTAAAAACAAATATTCAGTTTGTCAGGAACTTTATAGACAAAATAAATATATAGAACAAAATAAAAACAGGTAAACATGGAGCCTTTTCAGAGGCCAAGTGGTGCCAAGTGTTCATGTAGTGAAACAGAAAGGCGGTGAGGACGCTGATGTCTGCTGAGCTTTCATTCAGTCATCCTCCCCCTTAATAGGACAACAATGACCCCCACGTCCTCCACTGAACTCTGACCCTAACCTTTTCCCACAGCTGTCACATCTCACCAACCCTGTTAAAGGGCCTCCAGTAAAAACGGCCATTACTTCTGACTCATCATTTGCTGCAAACTGGCCATCATCATGATGCACAGTTGGTTGGAAATGGGAGCTAATGATCTGAAAAGTCATTAAAAAGAAAAAAAAAGGTTTACATAGTGATATTGGTGCTGCAGCTGAAGAGAGTATCCTCAAACAGCATGAAGCTGGTTTAAAGTCCAACCTTTGCTGAGTCTTCGAATACCTGGAAAAAATCTTTCTTTGATCATTTTTATATTCTTTTTCTTATAATGGTCCTTTTACATCACTTTTACTGATATAGACTGTTTGTAACTCTTAACCTTTACAAAATACCCATGAAAATCATGAATGAAAGTCTTTTGTTTACTGACATGTATAGAGAAAGTATCTGAATCTCATTTTAAGGAGCTGATATTTACATCTTTGAAAACACTAATGTTGTTTGATAATCAAATTATGGTAACTGCTTGGTACATGTCATGAGGAACAGCAGCAACACTTGCTGCTGTGGCTTGTATGAGCATTTTCACATAGTGTTGAGATATTGCTCATTGCATCAACTTTTTTTCTGAATAAATATCTGCAGAGGTCTTGCCTTTGTAATGGAGCATTGGCATCCATCTGCTGGTGAAATGGACGTTTCCAAACTGGACATAGGGGGCCACAAAAATCAAAATAAGCACTGTAAAGAAGCTCTAAATGCCAGTGTAGATGATAAGTGGATCTCAGTCTGCTCTAACTGTCACTCACTGCTGAGTGACATTCTCCAGCTCCATCAGCGAGCCACAGTCGAGCTGGCTGTCATTCAGCAGCTGCAGTCATGGAGTGATGTGTTTTCTAATGTAAAGGTGTGCCCAGCAGGCCTGCAGAGAGCCATGAGCTGCACTCTGAATGAGCCGCAGGCAGAGCTGATTAAAGAGGACGGCCAGGCCTGGACACCTTCGGTGCTCCCTATGTTGCTCACAGTGGATGCAAAAGGGGAGGGGGGACAGCAAGAGATAGATCTCTTCCCAAAAAGACTTTTATTGTCCTGCAGTGACAGAAACTGGAGCAGAAGCTGTGCTGGGATGTTAGAATATGATCTAAAATCCACACATCATACTATGTTTCTTTTTCATTCTTTTTTTATGAAATTTACATTTGAATGTGCTTTTTTGCAATGTATTGATTTTATGCCACTGTTTTAGTCATGTAAATGATAAGTTCCAGTGATGGCAAAGGAGTCAGAGGTGAAATAAATGGGAGAAATGGGATGCAGCTCAGAAACTGAATAGGTTTGAGGAAATCAGCTCTAGACTCACTTGAAACTCAAGCATCTGGTCTCTTTACACGATGTTAAACAGAACTGTAATATAAAGGTGTGCCCACAGACACTTCTGGCTGTACATGTTATGACTGATCTCTGTCAGGCATGGTTACAATAACTTTTGTAACCATTAAAGGTCTAAAACAAATTGTGATTTTAGCCCTCCATGTAGGCAGCCTTTTTTTTTTATTTAATGGTTTGGATAACTCGACGGGAGTTATAATAAGAACTGATTGATGGGCATTGTCAAGGTCTGTGGCAAGATCACGGGTGGGAACCTAAATAATCCAAAAACCTTATAAGTTTAGATTTAGAGGTTGCAATAAGGTGTGTAAAAAAAGCCTCGGCCCATTTTGACCGATTCAAGCCAACCTCTTTTTAAGGATTTTATTTTGCAGCCATCTGGTCCCAGATAAAGTTTGCCAAAATGCAGAACAAATAGATTTTTTAAAATCATTTGTCCCTTCAGCTACTGTGTTTTTAAACAAGAAGTAAGCATAAATGACATCAGAGGTCACCACCAACAGCATCCTGAAGATAACATCCCCGTAGAGCAAACCAACACTCAAGAAGTGCTGAAAACAGAGGTGTGTCCCCTGAGTTTTTATTTGGTTAAAGATCAGTTCAACTCAGCAGGTAAGCTTTGTTTTCATGCAAACTCTGCCGGAGCAGGGTCAGCCGAGCATGTGATTGCTAAGCAGCAAGCGGTGGCCAGACTGACTCTGCTGATAAATATTCCCATCCAATTACAAGATGCCATAATTTGCACTCAAGTTAGTAATGAGGTCTAATGCCAGGCCCCTATGATAATTCCCCCGCCGGATGGCACCTTGATCAGATGTTGAGCCTTGTAATTAGACTGGCAGAAAATCATTATTTGGTGTTGAAATGGAAAATGAGGTTGGTGGAAGTCAATTTGGCCCTGCTCTGTGAAGCATAGACAAGTATTTAATGATTTAATTACAGTGGTAAGCTCCTTGGATGAGACTTCAATAGAGATGAGACTTTGGCTAGAAGCTGCACTAAGACTCGCTGTGGACGAGGGGATGGCCAAACAGAGCTCTTGAAATCAGTTCAGGGACATCACGGAGGTCTAACTGCTGACTAAGGAGACGGAATCCGTGAGAGGAAACACTCCATCTGCTGTGGAGATTTAAATATGTCCACTGACCTGTGGCAACCTTGAGAAGGAAGGGGATCTCAGATGGACAGCAGGTGAAAGTAGTTAGGAGACTGAAACAAAGAAGCAAGGAAGACAGAAGAGCACAGGGATGGAAAAAAATAGAAATATTAAATCTAAAAACCAAAAGACAGAGTGCTAGGAGAAATGTAAGTCTTTTTCCACAAAAAACTGTGCACAATAAACACTATCCTGAGAAGACCAAAGCTGTTTTAAGCTGTGACCTCGGTAACGTACATAGAAAACAACAACAAAACAAAACAAAAAAACAAGCTTTAACTACTACATGAAGGTGAGGTGATAGTGGCACCATGGGTAGAAAAACCTGATGTCTGGTTCAATTCTTAGACATATATGAAGCCGAGCAAAGTGTGTTGTAGGACCTGGCTAAGGTTAAAAAGGTTTTATACATAGCTGCAATAGCATGAGCTGAGATGTGGTGATGATGTTCTCTGTGTGTTTGTGAGTGTGCTGAAATCACGTGTGGGTTTGGATGTAACTATATGAAGCTGTTTTCCTGTGGGAGCATCACATCGTAGGAGCTCATGTCAACAGACTGAACTGGATCTTAAATCCACCATGAGAAAGGGAATAAGTGCAGAACAAATGTAGTTTCAAGGCAGCTGATTTAACGTCATGCTTAAATTAGAGTGTAATTACTGAAATTGAGAGTATTATTATCTAATTTCTCTGCTCCTGAAGGGGTCTGTGAGCTAATTTTTTGGACTTTTTTCTTTTCTTTCTTTCTTCAGTTTTTGTTACTTTGTGACAAAGTAACAAAAAAGGTGGTACTTACTTTTCTTTACTGTTTTTTGCAATTTAATTTTATTTCATTTTTGCCTCTCTCTAATATGATAAAAGAATCTATTATTTTTTTGAGCAAATCAAACAAACCGGATGGTCATGTCTCTGGCCTCATTCTAGCTAGCCAAGGGGAAAAGTCTCTGTCTACCTTCAGTCCCTAAAAGAATCATTTGATTGTAACCAGTGCTACAAGAGAAGGCTACAGAGGACCAGTGGCATAAGAAGCAAATAGAGGACCTTCATGAAAGCTAACCAACATCAGAAGAGACTGCATGGACAAAATAACCCAACAATCCAAAAGAAACTTCAACAAGGTGAACAGAGGGGTAACGAACTGAAAGACCAGATGGAAAAAGCAGGCTGGTGGGAAACAGGAAGATGGCAAAGGAAGAAGGATATAAAGGACTATTTACTTTGCTTTTTTTTTAAATATTATTTTTCTTTTACAATGACCTTGTTTGCAAATCTAGAACCATGTGACTCTGCTGGGCTGAATTTCCTGGGTGAGACCAAAGACGCTGGCTGGTCGTGGCTAAAGCGACAGCTCAGCAATTAAATTAAAAGTATTTGTGCAGATTATTCTGAGGAAGGTAAAGATGGAGCTAGAGACAGCAGAAGAGGATCTCAGATGTACAGCAGAGTCCCGTTTTACTGCCTGTAAAAGTTTCAGCTGGTGACTTTTGATTAACTTTCATCTCTCATATTCAAATTCAAAGATACTTTAACCCAAAGTTAAATTAATTCGTGTTTATTAGCAGTATTTCACTAATATCAGTTAATAGTGATTTTTCCAAAATGCAGATGCTGGTGAATAACTCCATGTTCATGAACTTTTCTAATTAGTTAAAAGCATTTTCTCTGTTATGAGAAAGTTGTGCAGTACGTGAAATGTCTGTTTTTTTGCCCCAGAATCAGCAGCAACATGGGCTGTTTTGTGTGAATGCTTCATCCATAAATTCAGTGCTGTTGTGGAAACACTTTGATCATGAGGAGGGTGATTTCTAGCAGGTACTGGTAAACTTGTGGAAAGCTCTCTGAAGGAACACTGACCTTTATCCCCTTAGTTAAAACAGGCTGCTGGGACCATCACACGGGGCTGTCAAACTGAACTTATCCAGAACTATGGAAGCCCTCCACAGACCTGATATGGATTCACCTGCTGAGGAAAACATGCTTTCAGACAGCTCTTGTTGACTCTCCTTTTTTATTCATGCGGTTTGTGAGCAGTAGCGTGAAACTGTGGAAATGTGGATGAGAGGTAAAGTCTCTGAAATATTCACCCAGACAATAAACACTCCCAGGATGGGCGAGAGGTGGAGGAGGAGGAAAACATGGGGATGAAGAGTTTTTCTGGGGAGAACAGAAGAAAAACAACTCAGTTTTTCCTTCGCAATAAAACCAGCTTGTAAACAAAAGCTCATCGATTGGAGGAAGAGTCTAACAGGAAAACATCCACCACCACTGATGAAGTTCTTGATTGTACAGATAATGTTGTACCCAGCCAGACTTCCAGCAAACAGCTCACGGTGAAAAGATTTTGGCAGGGTGATCCTGATGTCTTTCAGCTCTGAAGGGAAGTAAATAACTGAAGTGGACTCACATCAGGAGATATTGTAAACAGCTGAAAGTTTTCTCAACTTTTTAACCACAAAACCCATGTGTAAAACTATACACATAATGAGAGATTCCCAGGCAAAGAAACACAATGTATTTGTCTTAGAAGAAGCAGCACCACCTCATACTTATAGAGGAGGAGGTCATTCATCCACTAGTAGCACAATTCTGGACCGATGTTGCGTCAACACCGTCAAACTTGATATCAGCGTCAGTCCCAGTTACTGTGCTGGTTTTGAGGCTGAATAATTTGTCAGAACTCAACATCACTAAATTAAATAAGAGTACTGTCTTGGCAGGACAAACAGCTGCAAACAAGATGACTGTACTACGATGGAAAACCTCGCAGGTGCTCAATATTGGAAAGTGGTTTCTTACTTTTCTAGATGTAGTACAGCTGGAATTGTCAACAGCTCAAGTGCATGGAGCTACTGAAAAAACAATCTTAAACAGTTAAGGCAGCTAATTCTCTAAAAGAGCCAGTATGGTTATATTATTGTATCCCCCACTGTTGATCCTCTGTTTTAGGGTTTTTAAAAAATCTCATCTCTTTTTCCTCCCTGCTGCATATGTGCGTATATATGTGTGCATGTGTATGTGTGCATGTGTTCTCTCTGTTGTGTGTCCACATCCCCTTACGGACTGGCAAGCTTGCATGGGACAGTTTTTTTTCTTTCTTTGGTTGTAATGTTTTTGAAGATTTGGTGGAGTGCTGGAGTTGGTTTGTGGGTGGATTGGGTGGTTAGGGGGTTCTTATGCTGATACATATGTTGACATTTTTGTCTATGTCTGTAGCCGTTTCAGAGTGAAGTTTTGTAAATGTTATTAATAATAAATATTTTATCACAAAAAAAGAAGGTCATTCATGCACAAAGGACGCCAGTAGATACCGAGCGTCACTCTGGAGTCCGGCGGATGCAGCAGATGCAGCGGATCATGTTCTGGCTTCAGCTTGCCTGAGTTCATTGAGACCCATCTGTTAAATGTTTGTCATTCCAGAAAACCTTGCTGCTTTACTGAAAGTCCAAGAGGCATCTCAACACTCTCCTACATTAAAAAAATGCTCCAAGTGTTTCTGGCAGACGCCACATCAAGTTTCACCAAGCAGGCAACCCAAACACGATGTCTGACAGAGTCCAGTCAGTTTTCAGTGCAGACGTTTGATCGCATTTCTCATCTTCATATCACCATGAGTTGCGGCCAGAGTTCAGAAGTCAACAGAGCAGAAGGTTTTCACCATGCATGAAGGAGTGTAATGATATTTCAAAACACAAGGTATTATTTAAAGCTACACTCTTGACTGTCCAGTTGTAGAAAAATATTCTCCAGGAGCTTTGAGACTGAAAGATGGGTTTTTAATCAAAAATAAGTGATTTTACTTATCAGAAAGCAATGTGAAGTGTTACGGAGACTAAACAGCAGCCTCAGAAATTCTGCTGGTGTGATTTGACACCATGAGGAGAAATGGAACAAGACCTCATCTCTGGATGTGTTTAACTGCCCCCAGGTAAATCCTGGGGTAAATAAGGACTTGATTTCACAGTCTGATTAAAGCGACTGGAGCTCCACCACCATGTTTATGCCGAAAGAATGAGACATGGACCACAAAAACAGGTCATGTGGTTGAGCAACCATCAGTTTTACAGTTTGTTTTTAACCCAGATTAAACAAGAAAATAAGGAAGCATTAGAGCTGCAGGGGTGTGAACATTTGAAGTAGATTTGCATTGTTCTAGAGGTATGTGATTCAGTCTTAGTATTTCACAGATTTCAAGTTTTGCCTGAGATTCAGGACTGCTGATGCTACAACACCAAAAGAAGAAAACTGCAAATAGTATTTAAGGACAATGAATGTATACTTTAAAGGTGTAGCTTTAGTTATTATTTTTATTATTATTATTATTATTATTATTATTATTATTATTATTATTATTATTATTATTGTTATTATTATTTCTTAAAGTATTGTTCATGTTTCCCTCCAAACAAAGACTCTCTTGTCTTATCAGAGATTAATTTTATAAACTGATAGTAAAGATAAAAGAAAACAATGGCTGAGTAGATGAGAGGAGATCTGTGTGTGCAGAGGAGCCTGCAGTGTTTTAATAGGAGGAGATACTCAGAGATGATATGATCAGCCTCGGGCACCGCACATTTAAATATTCACACATGAAACCATTGATTTCATTCATAAACCACAGTAACCTGATGTAGAAGCTTTATGTTCCTTATTAGTAATTTAGCACCCTTCCTCCTGGTCTTTAATGACTTTCATACAATGTTTTTGCTTTTTTAAATGTCTTAAATAAATATGTGGTTACACACAGCAACCAACATGAGACATGTTAACATAGCTGTGAATGTTAATTTGAAAAACAAATATATGACCCACTGAGGCTGCAAGTCCCAATATCGATAATTTTAGGGGTTTTTTTCTCCCCCATCACTAAGTACATCACGATGACACAATAATCTGGAAATATCTCTTTGATGGAGGAGTTTTTAACTGTAAGTACAGAATAATAATTAATGCAACATGCAAGGTAAAAAAATAAACCCCAACAGATGCCAAAACCTTTATGAAAACAAACTTAGTCAAAAAAAGGATCACGCTGCTGAGAATTTCCAATTTTATGAAGATAAGAGACACTAAGTAACTAAAAGTAAAGTTCGTAAAGTGCACAGCCTCAGCTGACTTTCAGTATTTCACTGGTTGGAGAACAGAAGCAGGGGGCTTAGCAACCCAGCTTTCTCAGGACGGTGATCATGGACCTCATCAAACGATATATCATCCAGAAAGAGACAAGGATCCACAAGCACTCCAGGAATCATATCCCTGGTGGTCACTGAGCTGCTGGGTGGAGGGGTCTGCCTGGCAGGGACAAAGGCCTGGTGACCGCTGGCTTTCACTGGAAAGGCTGAAAAGCTGAATGTGTTGTTAGTGGCACCTGCTGCAGCTGCTCAGACACAGAATCTGGTGTCAGATAACAGGTCACCAAAAGCAACAGTGTTGGGAAAGAGTTCACCTAAAACTGGCCAGATAAGACAGGCGAGACATATGAAGGCACTCAAGAGTAAACTGAAGAAGGAGCATACTGACAGACAGGTGGACCATCCAGGATCACCATCAGTTAGGAGGGCTTTGTGGATTAAATTTGCCCACAGCATTGAAGGGGTTAATGATGAGCCCTGAGACGTTTGAGGTTTCCTTGCTAGAATCCAGACAGAAGAGAACATTCAGTTTAGCATCAGAGCTAAGAGCCAGGCCGGACGTAGAACTATCTGAAGAACAAGCACCTTTGGGCCCGAAAGGAATTTAGATCTTAAAATGACTGAAAGTATGCCAGATGTTTGTGATCAGTCCAACTGATGAATGAATTCTCAGAAGTTGGGCAACATATTGTCATAAAAAAATAGTTCAAGGGATAACAAAGAAGAAGAATGGAGGAAATTGTTGGGTGTGCACATTTACATCCTTAAGTAACATAATAATGGGTAACAGCGGGTGAACTGACGATTTCATAGATGAAGCAAGAAATCAAGGAAAAAAAACAACGAAGAGCAAAAACTTTCAAATCACTTTGTAGTTGCTTGTTTTTTCCTCAACATGTAATTTAGCCTCCAAATAAAGAAGCTGTGTGTTACTGGAGGTGCTGCCATCTCCAGCTTTACCAAAAGAGAACAGCAGCAGCTACACATTGTAAGTTTACAACAACTACAGCAGCTGTTTGTATGGGGGTCTAGAGTCGTTGGTACCGAGCTCAGGAGAGAATGTAATGTTCATGTGGCAACACACTGTTATTTGCATTTGGTAGATATTGTACCTGCAATAACAGCAAAACCTAAGCTCAGAGGATCAGTAAAAACTCACTAATGATCACAAAGAGGTTGCAGGGAGGGCCAGGGAGGTTGAATCTTGTGTCTGTAATAAAGTGAAAGGATTGTCTGCCACAGGCCATGCTGCAGGCCAGCCATCACTGACCCTTGATCAATTTCCTCTGGAAAACATGAGATTGTTAAGGAGTCATCAGGAGGATGTGTTGGAGCGTCACTGCTCTCTCGTTAGTGTCGGGCTAATAAAAGAGAGAGAAGTGTCCTTTTTTTTTAACCTCCATTCCTGAACATTGGTGAAGAACAACAGAGGTGAAGAGTGCCAAGTTAACTTGGCAGAGACACACGACAGACCCAATAATGGGAAACACTGCAGGCAAACATAAACATGTATTCCGCTCAGTTGTTGAGGAGTATTTTATGAGTTTCTGGTCTTGAAAGCTGCTGAAGGAGTAGGCTAAACAGCTACTATATTATCATTTCTGTGTCCTTCCACATTAATAAAGAATAATTGAGTCTCCTGTCGTCACGCCGTCTCTCTGCTGCTAAATCCATCTGACTGCTAATTTATCAGAGGAACTAAACAATGAAGACGTGTGAAAAATCTCTGTCACAGAGCTCTTGACACAAATATCAAACACAATAAAGAGTCTTCAGCTGCCTGTCAACTCTTCTCCCTCTATCAAAGCCAAATGCCAGTCGGGTGCCATTTGTTTCTTTATCTAATCGAAATAAAGCCACAGACTGCATCTCCCGCCTGCTCTTGGCAGGACGTGAAGTCCTCTGGGGCTGAGAAGGAGAAACCAAATAAACGCAGTCATCTTATAAAAAGCCGAGCTGTGCATTTGGCTCAGAGTGATGGCCAACCCGCTGCTTATCTGAGCTCTGTGAAGGTGCGAGCCTCTGCCTGAGACAGGGACGGTTATCGCTGCCAGGCAGAACGAAAGAGGCTGCTGACTGACAAAGACCAGCATCTCCACCCCTGATTTATGGATGGAGGTGGGTAAGAGCAGGTATTCAGGGAGGCAGAGTGTGAGGAAGTTGAAATATAAAAGGAATTTCTGAAGAGGAAGGGTTGAATAAAAGGAGGGGAAAAGAAAATGTCACTCATGAAATGTTATTATTAAATCACATTTAATGATCACACAGTCTGACAGAGGACGTGTTCATGTTGCATCTTTACCGCTTTGCTTCTCGAGCTGTAACCAAGAGGTTTTCATAATATCTATCTCCACGAGTTTGCAGCATCAAACTAAGGCAGATCAACGGTGGAGTTTTCCCCCAACCTCCAGGATCTTCTTCACAATATTACCTTCAGCAACGTTCTGTTGCTGTGGCTCTTCTGTGTGTGCATGTGTAGGTGTGATCGGTCTTTGTGTTTCAGGTTGGCTCCACCTTCTCTCCTGGTGGTTCTCCTTGTTGCTTCAGTCTTGATCCACCAGCGTTCCCTCAACTCATCTTCAGATTGTATACTCCCTCCAGGTGGTGCTTACAGTCAGACTGAGAGTTCTGGTCATGTTTTATCTCCCAGATTCTCATGAGCCAGATCACCAAGGACATCAGTGACAGATGACACCACAAATCCTGGACTCATCTCAGCCTTCTTGTTCCTAGTAATCCTGAAAGAAAGACAGGGACAAACAGCCGAGGCCCCCATAAAAATACCTTTGACCTCCACCGATAGAAACCCACCTACTTGGAATCACAGACAAAAGACATAAGGTACAAATTAGATAAGAATAAATGAATCATTGTAAGTTATTTCATGAACCTATACCAGATGGAACAAAAAACAGTGTGTCGTCTCTATGGAAACTAAAGGGTCACCTAAAACTCTAAATCTAAAGATGGATTAAGGATTAAGAACGGTTGACAAAAAGAAGAGACGCCTTCTTTTTGTACAAACACTGATGGTAACTCACGAGGAAGGGCATCAGTAATGGTATTACATACTCCAGAAGGACACATTAAATACAAGAAGAATAAAAATATTTTCCTAAAGTGTCCCATCAGCGTGATTGATCACCTTTCTTACGTTCAGCATTTAGATCCAAATTAAGCTTCTTATCCATGAAAGAGGCTAAGCACACTATGAAGTACTCTAGGTGCAGTGCATAGGAAGTATAGCTGGAAATCAATAAACCTTTCTTTTTTTCCTTTATTCTTCATCCACATTTACCTGAAGTAACAATTCATTGCACCAGTGAACAAAATCTAAAAAAAAAAGTCAATAAAACAAAAATCTGCACTAAAATCTCACTATTCACCCCACTTAAAATAAACAATATAGACTTCAAATTTTAAATATATAATGGTTAGGAGCTGTGCAAAGTTTTCATCGCAGAGATAACCAAAACTCTTCCACGAAAAAAAAAAAAAGAACACTGACAACAGTTCCGCTGCTGGTTTCCTTGACGTATGTAGAGAAAACGATGTAACAAACAGACAGGAAGTTTTGATCACATCATCCACACCCTCTAACTGTGTGAGTCCCTCTTAAGGCAGCGTCCGGCCTTATTCAATTCCATTAAATTCAGTTCAAAAATACTTTATTAATCCCCAAAGTGAAATTCATTGTTGCAGTAGTTTTCATGATTTCAGTCTCTTCGGAGATTCATTGGAGAGGTTTATTGCTGCGGGCAGGAAGAAGAAGGATCTGAAGAAGTCTCTGACTGAAGACACTGTTACTAAACTGTGTTGTGCAGAGGATGCTCAGGGTTGTTTATATGTGCCAGGCAGAAGTCCACCTGCTCCTTGGTCAGGTTCTGCTACAGCTCTTCTTTAGTAGTGGAATCAAATGGAATCAAGCATCTGGCATTAGAAGTAACTAAAAGCTTAGATTCAATCGACACGATACATGTAGCTCACAGCAGGATGTGCCAAACGTTGTGGAATCAGTCAGAGAAATGAAAAACTGCAGAATCAGGTATCCAAATGTGGCTTCACTTGTTTCATCGAATACGTGATCAGCTCCCAACAAAGAATGTTCTGATGCTGCCTTTGCCTCATTCCCTTCCTGCCACCATCTCAGCTTCCTAATTACTCAGCGGCCTCCCAGCTGATGGGCAGATAGCACTCTGAGCACCCCTGTGCTTGTTAACAGCTGTGACTGGGACTGGCAGCAGTGGAGGAGCGAATATAATCAGGATGACCACGTACTGCTGAGTGTCTCCATCCCACTGATCATATTCTGGCAGGAGACTAGCCCTGCTCACTCCGCATCCTTCAGGCTTTTATGGCCATAAATCATTTCTACTATTTCATCCAGAACAGAGTAACTTTATTTGCACTGGCACTGATAAAAGAAAGTAGTAAAGATGCCACAACAGAGAGGGAAGAAGGCCGTCAGAAGTTCATCGCAGGCTGAAAACACACAGCTGCTCAGAGAAAAGCTCTCACAGCCCACTAATGAAATGCTTTATTTGTTTGTTTTCCCGCTTGTCGTACCTCAAATGTCACATCCGGGCAGACACTGGCTCCCTATTAGCGGGGCTAATTAACTTTGCAACTGTCAAACTAGCCACAGCTAACGAAAGTGACAGCAAGGAGCTGAAGACTGCTAATAACCCAGGAGGCTAACAAAGACCGACATCAGCTGGCTTGGAAGCCAGAGAGAAGAAAGAGACACCATCGGCATCAAATCCAGTTATCTCTCCGAGAGAGTTGGGGGGGTAGGACAAGCAATCTCCTCTTTAATGCTGGGTTATTGGCAGCGATGAGCAGGGCTTTGTTCCCCCATCTAATTCTGCTGCCATGGTTGCCGCTGCATCTAATGATGAGTTGTAGCCTTGCAGGGCAAAGGAGGATTACTACTTAGATGGCCCATGAGCCGGCTGCCCTGACTTATGATATATTTACCTACATGCTGCGACTCAACCCAGCAGAGTGATGGAGGTGGGGGGATGGCCTGACAATTATGACCCTATAACTGTCAATCATGCTGTAGATTGAGTGCCACATGAGTCCCATTTTCATAACAGTGCTGCTTAGAGGCATAGCGGAGGCATGCATGTCTGTGTGTGTGTTTTCATCATTCATATATTGATCTCTTTGTTTGCTCACATCAGCGGGTGAGTTCAGTGAAGAGTTCACAGGAGGATCCTCAGAGCATCTTTACTTCATTCACAGAAAACAGGGGTCTACTTGCAGGCATGAGAATGACACATGCAGGAGGTCACCGCTGTTGTAACCTTCAAAGTACTTTACTATAAGAATAAACTGAATAAATTATCAACAATCTTCACAATGAGCTGATAAGAAGGATCAGAAGTATCTATTCAGGTTCAGTTGTCACACTTTCTCCAAGTAACACTAAAGGCCCAGCCAGCAGGTATGAATAACCTTTACTTAGCTGTCATTGGACAGAGGGTTTCTCAGAGTTTGAGCAAAAATCCAGACTTGAAGTTGAGACAGCAGTCAAGTACCTGGACAGGTTTACTGCATCCCACAAAACTTTGGGGGGGGTCCAAAGTTACTGCCTACTAAGTACATAGTGCACAGATGGGGGAGTTGTATGTCGGGGGACACTGAAGGGATGTCATCTGCCAAAGGAATTTTTTTTTTAAATTGACAACCGCTGGTGTTATTTTTATCAGAGCTATTGTTTACTTTTCTGCTCTTCCACCGATAAAACATATCAGCTGCTGACTAATGGATTGACTGTTGATTTCACATTACTCTTCATGGTGCATTGTGTGATGTATTAAGTGCAAAACATGGATATAAAATATCTTGGTAAGTGTGGTAGTGTACAGTTGTGAAAACAGACTGTGCAAATACAGATGCAGTGTGTCAAAAAAAATAAAGAACATTCAATGACAACAATGACCACTTTCTGCAGCAGTAACTTGAAATGATATGACTCTCACATTGCTGTGGAGAAATGTCTTTCTTTACAGTGTTGTTTGAATATGTTGAGGTTTGCAGACATTCACCGAGGCACAGCTCTCTAAAGGACCAGTATTTCAGTCAGACGACGGTGTGCATGTTGACTGGGCCATCTATGATTGGTTTCTTTTTCACCCATTATCTTACAGATTTGCTGCTCTGGGCTGGTGGTTGGCAGGTCTTGCAGTAGGAAACTTGCTCGTTTCATTCCCGGTGGAAGTTTTTCTATGTGAGGTTTGCTTCAGCATAAAACACCTTCCATAATCCGAGCACTGACTTCAGTGCTCTGCTGTGATGTCCCCTCCATCGTGGGACATAGCCAGAAATGATAGATTTCAGGAGGGATCAGGAGCCATCATGCTCAAATGTAGATAAGACTGAAATTCTAAAGAAGACTCATATAAGGTTTTGACAAATTTTGCAGAAAATAAGAAACTGTTTTGGAGTTTCAAACTTTTAAATTGGTTAGAATCCAGTCATATTGTTTGAAGACATGGTAAAATGCTGTTAAAGAAAAAAAATGAGGTGGCAGTCCAAAGAAAAGATCTGGTTATTATAAGTGAGGCATTTAACCACTGATAATGTTCTGGAAGCTAACTTGTCTTGTCAGAGATAATCGGCAGTAAACAACTCTGTGGGTGAGCTCTGGATGTGAAATCATCTGGTTAAGTGACTCCATTTAGGGAACTGAGGAAATCTGAAGCTCCTCCTGAGCCCTTGGAGAGTTTCTTACATGATGAAATGTGATATAATTATGGGAATTACTGGGAAGTTTGTTTGAGAGTTTGAATAAAAGATTTTGGCTTTCCTAAAAAATGGTAGTTAAACAAAGTGGGAGAAAAGTCAAGAGAAGGTGGAGGTGAAATTGATCAATTTGGAAATTGATTGTAAAAGCATGGCGAGATCTGGAAAAGCATCAGGTGATGAAAAGGGACGCTGAAAATCAGTGTAGAAAGCAACCGCAGAGGCAATGCCCTGTACTGAGAAAAAAGGAGAGGAAGACTTTGAACAAAAAAACCCAAAACATTCAAATAAAGTAAATGGGAAAAATCTATAACTAGACACACATAGACATGAAAGACAATACACCGAGAGAGAAAACAGGACTTTCCTGTTTAAAAAGTATAAATTGTCTGAACTTGCATGAGAAGGAAACGTGATTTTGGAGTGCATATGTACCAATTAAAATCTCTCTTTAGAACTAGAGATACAATACAAATGGGAGAAAATTTGTATCCATTCATGAGGTATCATCCAGACGTGTTCATGACTCCAAGGTGCCATGGTCCCTATGCTGCAAAACACAACTGAATCATCTCCCGATTTTCCTCCTGCAGCAGATCCACCAGCACTGGTCGAACACAGCATCATCATCTAAATAAGAACATTTAAATCACATCTCTCTTTGCAAAGAGGCAGTTCAGATTTAAGATAAAGGAATAAGACAGGAGGCAAATCCTGGAACATGGATCTGAGCTGAGCTCCTAACCGATGCAATCACAAGTTAACAGAATAAGAGAATCCGTTTATTTTTCTTTTTTTAACTAAGAGTAAACTGCTCCACCGATTTCTACATCCAAACCCACGTGCGTGCTGCCGGATGAGAGAGCCTGAGACAGACACGAGGAGCTGGCGGCGAGCCTGATTAGAAGGAGAGCAGTGGAGTGGAAAACTCATTAAACAATGTATAAGCCTCTTAATCAAATCAATAGGCAAAGTAACTCCAGACTGATAACTGTTATCTCAGCTGAAGTAAAGCTGCTGCCTTCCTGCATTTTAATTATGATGAGGGAAAACAGGTCAGTTTTAAGGGTGGAAATCACAGTGTTTGTCTCATCTTGAAAGAGTCCAGGAGGGTAAGACAAGAAATGAGATGTTTTACTACAAAACGAGACCACTTAAACAAAGAGTGTCCCCACATACAGATGAGCAGCAGCACAGTGAACGTCAAACTGAAGCAGAAATTACACATTAAGAGACAAATCCCTGTCTTCTCATGTCACATGGCTTTATATGTAGAGCACCGAGGTAGGAAAGTAGGACCGGTTTCAGGCAAATATGTTTTGTGCAGTAGCAGGTACATAAAATCAATAATTAAGCATTCTACGTTGGAGACTGCATCTCGAGACTACCTGTTTCCCCCCAATATTTTATGTGTAACACATGATGTCACAGCCATGCAGTGACATGCTAATGGAAAGATGGACCATGATTGTGCACAATAATTTAAAAAATAACCTTTATTGACAAAATTGAATTCATAACTGTTCCAATCCCACAACTGCTTGGTGAGCAACAAGATGTTCTGGCTGGCTTTGCGACCCACCAGTATTTTTTACAATCAAAAAGAAAAAAAAAAAATGCAGGTTTATTGTTGACACCAAAACATTAAATTGAAAACGTTTAAATACTACAAATTATTTTAAGCCATATCCATGTTGAGAAAACAATCCAGTCAAATTCAGCTCCTGAAGAAATGGCTACTATAAAGGCAGCCTGAAGAAGTGGTCGAAAAAAGTTAACCGGTCACAACCTAAAACAAACAAGCAAAAAAGATTTAAAAGCCCAAAATAAAGTAATGGAATGCAGACATCCAAAAACATGTTACACAACCTCAAGGAGAGGTTATGCCCGGCCAAAATACACAAAAACTAAGTCATGCTCATAGACAACAAAAAAGTACAAGATTACCACAAGAAGTAAACAGAAAGACACCAAACAATCACAAAAAAACTGTGAATTACCAAAAAAAGTTGCTTAGTGACCACAAAATGAAACTTTGTGTTAAAGAGATGCAAAACCACAAACAAGTATGACTGAAAACAGACAAAATTATTGCAAGAAGATACAAAGCAACATGCATAAAACTATACGACAAACACTGAAAAATACATGCAGATGAACAAAAAGACTTTTAAAACAAAACATCTGGATAACTTACTGCCATTAGATTAAAAAAACAGCTTTTAAATAACACATATCAAGTGTGAAATTGACCTTTAAACTGAAGAACTAAAGTGTTTTTGCGGTGCTGCCGAAGCTCTCAGATTAAGCTGCAGTTTCTGGGGTTACTGTTGACATGTGAGTGAACTGGTGTTAACAGACTTGGGGAACCGATGCAGGTAATTAACTCACTGCATGTGCAGATGTTTTCTGTGGAAAACATACACACACACACACAGACACACGCAGCATCTGCTGGCCTCAGCTCAGCACGTTGCAGCTCAATCTTTTCCAGCTGGCAGCGGAGGGCTGAGTGCAGCTGTTGCAGCGTAGCCACTGCTCGATGGGCTGGAAAGCCCTGTGTGCTGTAATTAATTGAGGGGAGATTACACGGTCTTCCAACCATGTAGTTTGTCATCAGAACCCATTACAGACCAATATTAGACGCTTCTCCAAGATGTCAACAGCAATTTAAAGGGCAGCTAACGTTGAGTGAGTGTGAGAGTTTAGCAGCGAGATGCTCTGAGGCAATTACAGGCCACGTGCACGTGGGTGGACTGGAATAATCCGCAGGCACATTTGTAACCAAGAGGGAAGTCAGCATGCACGCAGACAGGACGATTACAACCACCAGCACACAACATCTGGGTTACAGTAATCTACTTTAATTTAGAGATTAATGTTTGGCTAATATCCAGACTTCACCGCGCTGAATGTCAACAGTATTTCCGTTTTCTGCGTTTCTGCTTTGAGTGCTCATCTCATCCTTGCAGACACTTGGTGTTCAGGGATCCAGAATAAAATCACTGGAGATTTTGGAGCTGCACAATGACTTCCTTTTTTCTAGATTGTTTGCAGACTTTATATCATCTGTCTCAGATATGTCCCAGGATTTTCTCAAAAACTTACAAAACGTATTTATTGGCTGTGGTATTTTGGAATTCATCATATCCTCCCTGTCTACTGTTTTTCAGGAAATGTTTACACATGAAACTATACAGTAAATAAACTGCATTTCATCAGTTCTTTTTTTTCTTTTCTTTTTTTAGGAACTTAAACGATTAACATTTCCATCTTAACACAGAAACCTGGCATCAGGTCAGGAAGTCCATTAAAACTGCCAATATAAACACAATATTTCTCTATCTGTGTGCTAGCATTGAATATTGAGTCCACAATTTATGAGGTTAAAGGCTTGAGGGTTCTTAAAACTTTATATATTTAGGATGGAAACTGCTGTTCTTGCCATTCTTATTGCTGTGAATTAACATTTTTTAAAGCCTCGGTCACAAAGGTTCTTATGAAGAGTGGGATCGTATGAATCTTCCAGTTCATACCAAATCGGGAGCTCGTAGACATTAGTGGAGGGGGGCATAGTTCCCTACAGCCGTTGTAGGAACCACGTATGGCTGCAGTTCAGTTCTCAAGAGCAACCTGACACATTCTTGAGAAAGTGAGGTGATTTTCTGCCGCACACTGGCCGTAGTTTATATGATCTCTGTAAGGATGCCGTGGAACATACCGACGGTGTATTTATGGCCATCTCACAAAAACTGCTGTTGGAAGGTAGATGTTCGGGGCCCTATGAACAACTCACAGTAATCTCAATTTGTTAGTCGGAAGATCTTGTTGGGTTATATAAGTGGCAGCTGTCCAATATCTCCACACATCTGTGTCTTGATTATTTCATATGCTGGAATATTCATGGAAATGTTTGTAATTTTCTAGATAGCAATCATGGTGAGAACACCGCAGCTACACCTTCTACAGCTGCAGCTGCAGGAAGAAAAAGAAGAAGATTTAGTGGTTGTAGCTGCTGCTTTTGTAAGGCTGCTGACGAGCGGCGCAAATATGACGTACTTCCGCCTTATGATGCACTGCCAGAAGTATGTATGGAGATGTGTACTTCTGCCTTACGCATCCCCATTTGAAAGCCTTTAATGGAAATGCTGTAAGGGTCCCCCAGAACAACTTAATATGTTCTTGTGCCATACTTACACAAACATGGTGTGTTGTTCTCTTAGACTTGGGGAACCAATCCTACAGAATTTTTCAAGTTTAGAGCTTGAAATGAACTTTTTCCTTTTATGTTTCTTCATTGTTTCTTAATTGAAGAGAATCAAAACTTGAATATGGAATTAAGTGCAACATAAGTGTATTGACAGTTAAGTGCAGATGGAATCTGGACAGAGTTTTTATGATTTTTGTCTACACATACAGTGATAATTAAATTAATCAATTGGAAATAAAACAATCAATCACTTAAAACAATCAAGTCTACGAGTCTACACTTCGATCAAGATCAAAGTGTAGACTTTCATCTTTAAGAGGTTTGACAAAAATATGACAATCACAATTTAGTGACAACTGCCATTTTAAACAAATTAAAGGAACATAAAGCACTCATAAAGCACAACAACCACCCCCACCAACCACATAGATCAAAAATTGAAAACCATCACACAATTGTGCGCATGTAGCAAGCAGTTAGACGATTCAGGACCATGGACAGCGAACAACATTCACAGCGTTGATAGCAGTAAGATGGGAGCAGTGAAGCCCCATATAAATGAAGGCGTCACTTAAAGACATTACACCCCCATCACGCTGATAAGCCACTGGAGTTTTTTCAGTTGGTCAAAAAATGTTTGTATTTAAATAAGATTTTTTTTTTTATTTCAGGCAAATTTATGCATTTTATGCCTTTTCTGTTACAGATCAAAAACAACGTTAATAAAGTTATTCTTTGTTGTAGGTTGGTCTAAATTTCTTTTTTACTCTGCATGAACAGAAATCATGTGAACACAACTCATTTGAACGTATTGGATCAGAAACAGTTTGTGGGGGTACATTTAATTAAGTTGGAGATTACAAGGCAACAACAATAGATGGATGACAAGTTGGTTCAGGCATTGTAAAGGTCCAGCAGGTTTTTTTTTTTCGTTTTTTTTTTTTTAATTGCAATTGCTACCACTATAGAGTATTTTAAAAAGCAAACAAAATAACAAGTAGTATCTCTTACACTCCTCCATGACTTTATGTTCCAGGTGCAGCAGACTGTGAAGCTTGCTGGTGGGGAGAGTCACTTCCAGAAGCAGATTAATGGAACAGTCCTGAGAATGGTGAGAAGACAAGGATCAGGACTTGTTAATCAGGTGGTGGTGTCATTCTGGAAATCTGGAGGATTGGATGGTGGAGGACACTTGTTAACTGGGGGAATAGTGGACTTAAGACATGTTGAAGAGCAGTTTGAACTTCACTCCGATAACTGGTTGATAGACCAGTAGATTTTTGGAGTTATGGAGTCAAAGCTAAAGAAGGCCCTAGTACAAGAGAGGTCCCTGGAGAATTAGTTAACTTGAACTGGATAGTTGACAGACAACAAGCATGAGTGGGACCGTGTGTTACATCATTCAAGCAAGCAATCACCCTAACCCCTCATTTACTACGCCTCCCTTATAGGAGGCTGCAAGTTACTTTTGAGTACAAACAATCCATGCCCACCCTAGGCAGCACCAATACTAACATGTAGCATACCAAAATGAGGTGGAGAAACCCAGAAAAATGCTTATACTAAGCATTGTCACCAAACAAAACACAACTCAGACTCCAAACAATTAAATAGATATGTAGCAAAAACCCACAAAAAAATCTGAGTAAAATTTATATAGTTTTGAATGAATTTTCAAAATAAGTCAAAAACAGCAGTATTTGGATGGAATGATTAACCATAATGATATATCAGTAAAATATAATTAGTTTTCCATTCTGATACCTGAGAAAGATCAAATGGCACATATGTGCCAACATTTACCCAAATGGCACATTTAGTGGGTCTGTCTGGACATCTTTATTAAATCAGTAAAACTACTCATGTTCACTTTTTTTATCGTCTACATTTTCACAGGTGCAAATCAGATATTACTTTACCTAAGTTCCTAATTTAAATTTGCTGTCATAAGACTGAGAGTTTTTGCTTAATGTCTTTTTTTTTTAGGCAGAGTTAAAAGTTTTAACTTTTCTATTGAGTTCCAAATGAATTGACTCTGACACAGTAATACATGTCTTGATTCTTACACTTGTATAGCGATGTCTGAGCTTTCTTTTGAGACCAAGGTTATACATGCAGCCATTGTACTTGTGAAGATGTACTCCATCTATTTTGGATAAGTCATTTCAGGTGTGAGGCAGAAAAAATATGGCTGGTAAATAAGAGGTAGTCTCTGGACATGCAATAAACAGCAGAAGCCCCGATGGTCCAGAAAGATTAAAGAAACACGACTCAGCAGCACCATTATGGCAACGTGGGAACCATTTTGTCTGGTTATGAAAGAAACGTAGTGTCCTGTCCTTCAGCAGTGTGCACCCGAGCTTCTGAGCCCATCCATCTGTCTCACTCAACAGCATAAGTTTTTCCTTTTATGGGGGCTGGGCAACTCAGTTGAACCAGAGAAGAGAGGTGGGAAAAACTGGACAGACAAAGAGAGATTGCTCGACCCTGGCCAAAGGCAATGATACCATCTGATAGCAAGAGAAACCAGATTACTTAGATCTTGGGCCTTGTCCCTCACCTTTTATCACTTCATTGAATCACACAAAAAACAAACCCCATAAGGCTCCTCATTTCAACCAGAATCGGCTGCTACCTATTTAAATCAGCCACACTCCAGGTCCCTAGATGATGGTTTAGTAGATATCTCGCTGCATTTCCACAGTGGTCAAATGCTCCAAAAAAATTCAGTCAGGCTTAGTTTTAACAAAAGATGCATATAAATCTTTAGCCTTTTCCCATATTAGTGTCCCAAAAACAAAGAAAATCAGCTTCCCAAAGACAAGACAGGAAAATCAAGATCAATCTAGAAAGAGAAAAAAATAAAATCAGTAAATAAAAAGCCCTCAAACAATAACAGAAAAACATAAGACAGAGAAGTGAGGTCATAATAATAAAGGAAAAATAAAATGAACAGACTCCAGATCAGGGATGTCCACTTCCAGTCCTGGAGGAGCTTTGTCCTGCATGTTTTTGATAGTTGACTGCTTCAGCACATCTGAGTTAAATAAATGAGTTTTTAACAGACTTCCCCAGACCTTCATGACAAGCTGATGATTACCATTCATCCCTTGAAGACTGAATTGGACAACCCTGTTCTAGATTACGAAACTATCTGAGTTCTATCAAATGAAAACACTTAAAAAAAGTAAAGTCACCAAATGATCTAAAAACAGCCAGACAGACCCATTAAAACACATTAAACTAATAATGACAACGCAGCTTGCATTGAACTCTTGGGTTTAGATTGAGCCTTGGTCATTTTGGATGTGGAATTTCTAACCAGTTATGATGTGAATCTTTCACGATTTGATTCGATTCCAGTTCTTGGAAATCATAGTTCAGTTAATGAAGTCACTCATTTCATGCAACATGCAACAGAAGCATTTGACTGTTAAAATGTGTAAAAGAGCAAAGAAAAACAAAATTCTGACAGGCCTGAATACACTTCATGGCATTTTCATACTTTAAAAAGTTATATTGTTAAATTCTTACCTGAAACATGAGTAGGTTTCAGCTTTGTATCTTTCTGAAGCTCAAGTATCATTTTGTTTGTAAAATGTGATGCTGTGGTCTGACATACTTTGGTTCACTTGTAAACGTTAAAGTAAAATGTTCCATTTTTGCTTTATTTGAATGTTCTCTGTGTGCTGGTCAGTGCTGGAATGTGGACTGGTCAATGTTGTGACGTGTTGACCAGTGCAGTAATGTGTGTTTGTCAGCTCCTGAACTTCTGTTAAACAAGTGTCCTCTTGATTCCTGGGATTTGTCCACATTTAAAGAGTCATGTGATGCTCCTTCCTTCCCTGCCAAAGGGCACCTCAGTACCTGCAGATGGACTCTTCTTTGTGCTCCATCCTAATAAATGACCACTGTCAGGGATAACATAGCAGCTGCTGCTGCCTCCTCAGTGTCAACATGTTGTCAGGTCTGGAGGCTCAAATAGCTGCAGAAGGAGCACAACTTCTGCTTGAATATAGTTTTTTTTTGTGAATTAATTCTGAATCTTAGAAAAAAGAAATTGTGATGATTTTACACACAACTTGATCCATGTAGCTAAAACTTGTGTTAGTTTTAAGATTTCCAGAGGAAAATCTGTAGAAATCTTTACAAATCCAAAGCTGCTATTACAGTAAATATAAATGGAAAGGACAAAACATGTATATGTGTGACGTTACTAAATCTGTTTAACATGTTGGACGCCATCATGAAATCCTGATATTCATCTGAATAATTAGCGACAGCTGTGTGAACCCTGCAGTGCAGAAGAACCCCGACTGCAGGCGCTTTGTGGGACGCCTCTGATAACTGTGAGATGTTTATCTGATTGTAACGCTTTATTATTCACAAGCAGCTGAGACACTGTGAATGCAGCAGAACAAAAGGAGTGCAGAGACGAAGGAGAACAACAGCACAGAAAAGACGAATGGACCGAGGACATTTATCTCACAATGAGCCAGAAAACAAAGAGCACTTTGCCACTTCTGACATATTTCCCCTCTAATGGGTTGAGCATCCCCCCTTCTGAAGCCCCACTGATGAAAGTGGAAACACGACAGAAACCACAAACCTAATGAGATTATATGTCATAAACACAAAAGAGAATAAATAAGGCCATCACTGAATTCTGCTATAGATTTCACTTTAATGAATTGGAGTTATACTTTCATCTCTACGCAGTTTAATTATAATTGCAGTTTTTTAAAGATCAAAAGCCTCCTTGCTGTGGCTCCTGTTCATCAGCTGCTTGTTTACTTCAGTTTTACTGACAAAGTAAAAGCTTGGAAGCAGATTTTCCTGAGTGTGCTATGGTTGAAACTGCGTGTACCACATAATGACTCTGCCATGTTAAGACCAGCGACAGGCTCAGCAGGTGTTCCACACCAGTCAGTAATGAGACTGAATGGACGAAAGAGTCTCTTGATTTTCATCAAGTCAGCACCCATAAATCCGACTTTCATTGAAAAAGTGATGGAAACACACCTCACAATACAACAGGAGTAGGTTTAGGAAATAATTCCTCTCCATTTCCTCTCGTGTATGACTAAGCCCGCTGAATTAGTTTGTCTTCCCCCAAGTCTAGTTTCCATTTAGCTACAACGGTTCTGTTTACTAGAGCAACGAGAAACACAGATGAAAGCACCACTGACAATAGACACTACACACACCAGTTCTTTCTTTCCAAAGCACCGGTAGATGCAGAAAACTCACAATAATCTCATTCCTCTTTACCTTCTAGAGAGTCTCCAGCTCTGCCGAAGCAGCCACACACACGCACACACACACACACACACGACTGCATGCCTGCAGCTATTTGCAACAATCACAGTGAATAAACATATATTGTAGAAACTTAAAACAAAACAAAAAAAAAACATTTATTAGAACAAATGAATTTCAAATTATTGTTCTGTTTCATGTATAAAGTTATTTTAATCTCACTTCTATTTTCCATTTCTACTTTGAGGTATGAGAGTTCGGGCAAATGATGTTGTGTGGCAAAGAGACTGTGGCAGGACCCAAACGCAGGAGACGAGAATGGCAGGAGTACAAAATCAAAAAATCCTTTAATAAAACAAAAAGGCAACACAAACATGGATCCAAAAAAACTCAAAAATACCTTACAGTCAAAACTCACTCCAGGGAGACAGGTAATACAGACTAGCCAGGAGCAAGGAAAGACAAGGGAAGACATAAAAACAGCACTAACAAGACACAGGTACAAACAATCAGGACAGACAGGAGCAAGGGAAGTTTAACTATAACTAAACACAGGGACACAGACCTTCAAAATAAAACAGGAACTGACCAAAAACTAAACCCACAACAAATGCCTCTAAATACATTTGTTTTTTTGTTTTTTGTTTTTTTTAATCTTTTTTTTAATTTATTTTTTTAATTTATTTTTTTAAATTTTATTCTAAATACATTTGTAAGTGTGGTTTGAAGACTGTGAGTGAACACACTCGCCTCTCATTAAAAATGTTTTAATACTTTTCAACTGTAAGAAGTCTTAATTTACAAATATGTATGCCAACTGGTTCATTTATCAATACACTAAGAGAAAAAAAGAAGTCATTGTGCTTTAAAAGATGATTTCTTTTATACATTTTCAGTTGTTTTACTCAGTGTAAAATTTTAAACATCTTTGTGTCCTGTTAACTGTACAGCTAAAATAATATGAGATGTAGTTGATGACAGTGGAAAGTTCACCATCTATTTATGAAGTTTACTTGCTTGTTTAAGTTTCCAGAGGAAGGTGAAAATACAGTCCAAGAAATGACTGGTTCAAACTCACTTTAAGTTTTCACTAAAGATTAGGTACTGTGAACCAGTTACTCAAGTGGAGAAGACTATTATGAACTTAATAGCTTTATTCCAAAGAAATATTATAATACTGTTAATAATAAAGTACTCATGTTTCAGCTATTTCTCTCCCATGATTGGGGGGCGGTGGGGGATTGAGGGGACACTGCAAAGCTTTGCAGCACACACAAAGATTTGGCAAAGTGTTTTATGCCAGATGTCCTTTCTGATGCAACTCCACACACATGGAGAACAAGCAAACCTCACAGAGCCAGAGCCAAACCAGCGTCCTTCTGACTCATAATAATAATAATATAATATAAAACACTTCTGCTATATTTAAAATTTAGTTTTACTTGGGATTTTTTCTTTCAAGTTTAGAATTATCTAGTTTGTATACAGTTCATGTGATGTATTCTGGTAGTTATCAGACCATATTATATTTAAATTTGCTATATAAATAAATCTGACATGACATAACATGTTATGTCTTTGTCAGTGACAGCCCACTTTAAACTGCATACTGCTGGCTCTAGCTGTGTAAATCAGAAAAAAACATCAGTAAGTTTAAAATGCACCATTCTGACTGTAATTGGTTCAACAGTGGCAGAAGACAAGTTTCCATCCGAATGCATCAGAAGAGGTAAATATACCTGTTTATGTCTTTCTGTCTGAGCGGAGACGCGTCATCCTGTCATCACATCTCACAGCAAGTGTCGTAAAAGTAGTGGGAGGATGAGGGCGCATGTTGACAGCAGAGTAAATAAACACCACCCGTCTGTCTTCATTGCAGTATGAAGCGGTGCTCTTCGTTGACCTTTTTTACTTAGAAGACAATTCAGTGGGGAACATTTTAAAGATTTCATAGTTTAATCACCTCCATTTTGAAGTGTTTTCTTCTTAACTGACACCTTCATCTTGTTTAAAATCCTTCTCCGATCCCCATGAGGCCGACATTAAACATTTAACTGCAGCTCTTTTTGAGGAGTTTGACTGCATGCTTAGAAGACAATTAGAGTTTAGAAGAAAGTAAGGAGCAAGAAGGACCTGTTGACCTCATCTCTACACTTGAAAAGCAGAGCAATTTTCACAATGTGACAAAATGTCTCTTGTCTTTTTGGGAGGAAATAAGATAAGTGCCGTTTCACCGTGATCTCGCATGATTCATCTCTGATGATCCAAAGGTTTGTCTACTCCAGAAGATGAGTGTCATAACACATTTACTGTTCTTCTCTGACAGTTTTAGATGTTCACGCATTAAGAGCCAACCTAACTTGCATTTCCAGGGTCAAACAGGCACTTTGCAGACCTGAAAATGAACTTAGACTGTCAGAAGGCGGAGCTCTCGGCTGACATTGACACCCTGTCCTGGACCGCCTGCTTAAATGAAGCACAACTGAGAAGGCAGCATGTAGCATGCTGACATGAGAAAAACTGACAGATTTAAACTCATTAGAAAATAAATTTCTGATAATGTGACATGTTGAGCTTAAAACACAAAGACAAGTTCGTGTCACGCGACGGCAGCACATGCACGTATTTTGCTTAACTGGACCAGAGTTTTCAAAAATCATGTGCAGACATGGATACATTTGCTGATCCCCTTGGATGAAAGACACCTCCACACCCCCGCGCGCGCACACACACACACACACACACACACACACACACACAATGCTTACTGAAGTAACTTGAAATTGATTAAAACAAAAATAAATAATTTATTGAATATTGACTAACAAACATATATTCCCTTGAAATGCTAAATTATTGTA
>JAOWBL010016685.1:0-35000 GCA_028564865.1 Zenarchopterus dispar | reverse complement strand
TTTATCACAGTTGCAAAGAAAAATGCCAGAAAGAAGGCACTTTCAGCTGTAGACAGTGGCAGTGACGCTGCAACAAAGGCAACACTATAAGGTCACCCGAGTAAAGCAGAAGCTCAGACGTGCCCTCGCCTTTCAGTTGAGTCACCTGCACGGCGTTTAGTGAAGGCAGCCTGACATATTGTACTGTATATCAACAACGGCCACGGATTACCTGCACCACAACAAAAAAGAGCGACGCAATGAGTCAAATTAAATAGCTCCGAGATACAAATGTAAAATCAACCACTGTTCTCTGAGTCAACTGATTTTATTTTTTCCGGTGATGCTGTGTACATGCACTAAGATGGAAATTCATCTGTCATTACATGCATGTGTTCACCCCGATGCCTCCCACCATTCGGACACATCACTGTTTTTACTCCCAAAACAAACGAAGGGGGCTGGATTATTGGACACCAAATGCAAAAGACAAAATATATAAATATGCATCTATGTTCTAGCGCATCTTGTCGGGCTTGTCTATTGAACCGCATCGCCCGCTCCAGTGCGCCAGCGTGTCACCTCCACTAAACTTGTATGATTGAGTGACGCGCTCATACGTGATCACGGCGCTAGGACCCTGCAGACGCATGATCGGTCATCGAGCTAATTTTTTCTTCATGATTAGAGAGCGCGCTTAACTGTCGCTGCCGCGTCACTTACATACATACCCGTTTTCACCTCCGCCGGGATGTGGCCGCTCCTGCCCGGGCTCTGAATCATCCATTTTTTTTTTCACACTCCAGCGTTCTCCTTCCTGCCGCTTCTCCAAGGTCCGTCCGCGTCTGCGGACCACGCGTGTCGTTTCCACAGCGCTGAGAGGGGCGGAGCCCGCGGCCCTTGGAGACGGCGCGCAAGTGGATCGTGATAATGCCACTTATTTATTGCTAGATCCAATCAGATCCGGCTCGATTCAAACCAGCCTACCTCCACTCGCCGGGGATCGACCAGCTGCGTGTATCAGTTTACAATGACAAAACTGCAAGAATATTAAATACAGAAAGGCCTACCTTTTAAAGTTAAAGTCATTATTAAAGGCCTATCTGGGCAGTGATCAAATCCATTGCCCTGCACATTAATTTAAGCAAATAAAGGTAAGAACTATAATGCTGACTTAACTTCAACAACCATTGTTATGCAATACCCAAAACCTATAAAACCCCAGACAATTTATATCAATAATCTAAAATTGAAATCGTTTTTTAACAGGATGATATTCCAAAATAGGCCTAAATTCTGAGATATGAGACCTTTTACATAGAGGCGTTTACCAAGATTAAACAAGTTTCATAGACAAAAATGATTACAAACCACTTGAACAGATGACAGCTTTTTTTTTTTTTTAATAATCACTGCATATTATCCCACAAGGTGTGACCTCAGTGTACAACAGAGGTTGACTGCCCTCTACTGGCAGGACACGGAATTTGCTTTAAATGAAATCCAGTTTTTCTGGGTAAAAGTGAAAGATTAATATAGTATTAAAAACAAAATACCAAAAAGATTGTGATTCTTATTTTTTCTTCCATAGACAAAAATTATGAAAATACACACACAACATTTGTGGTTATCCATAGCTATGCAGATAACAGAGTCGATCATAAACTACACAATTATAAATATACAAAGAGATAAACATCTACAAGCACATACAGGATGTACAGCCAAAGGTTGTTCCTCTGATGGACATACAGGAGCATGAACCACATTCAGAACTGTGTTTTGTTTTTCAATGTGAGACACAGAGAAAAGATCTGTTGCTGTAATCAGTCAGTACCAGGCATATATCACCACAGTTGCTCTCAACAATTATTGTTGAACCAGATGCCATTATTCTTATTGATACATATCACAGCAGTTCAGCAGTCCTCCTCTACAGCTCATCCATCAACATCCTCTACCACCTCCCTCTTTCGAAGGGTGGACATCCAAACCCCGGCCGGTCGTTCTGGAAATGCCTGTCCTCCCTGTCATTCATGCCCTCAGGTCCCATTGATGGGTATCTCTGGAAAAGAGGACCACGAGGAGGAAAAGGCATTTGCATTCTGAATCTGTTAGACTGAAACATAGGCCTTGAAGGCATCATTTGCGGGGGCATGTGCTGCACGTTGGGAGAGGATAGGAAAGGAGGTGTGTGGGGGCTGAGCATGCCCGGAGGAGGCTGCATAGGTGGAATTCCTGGTCTAGGGGGTCCCTGCATGACTCCAGGGTTTGGCAGGGTCATAACTGGTGCTACTGGAGAGCCCAGCTGGTGTCCAGTACCAATATCAGGGGAAAAGTTTTGGTCTCCTGAAGAATTTTCAGCAGATTCTTCTAGAGGTCTGATACCTCCTGCTGTAAAAGAGAAAATGCTGATGTTTTAATGATTCCTAATAAGAATAAAGTATCCAAAAAAAAAAAAGAAGAAAAAATAAAGAACATCTTTAAAGATGTAACATCAAGAGAAACCTTACTTTAATTTCTGCTTAGATGACATCTGAAATATGCTCAAAAATGAATGAATATCACTTACCAGCCACCATATTTGCTGGTTCAAACTTTGTGGTCATGAAAGGAGCATGTCCAGGAGGCATGGACGTTGGGGAAAACATGATAGGACCAGGGAAAGCAGGTGGGCTTCCCATGGGCTCTGGCTGTTGAATTGTTGGTACCTGAAAGACATGAACAGAATGGCATCTTCATTGACTTTCAAGTCTATTGCTAAAACTGTGTGAGTGTTCTTACTCAAAAAATGAAATTGTTTCAAGTGAAGGAGAATCAAAATCTAATGAGCATTACTGAAAAGTTACTTCGAGATAAAGATGTCCTAAAAGAAATATTGAGATACTATACAACAAATTTATGTCATCACAAATGGTTAAAAAAAAATGCTGCAGAATAGTGAGTAAGGGGTTAATCACAGAGGGAAAGAGGAGGGTAGCACTCTTAAACTGCATTTAAGTGATTGCAAGTTTTGTCAAATTGTTGGGGGGGGGGTTTGGACACATTTCGCAACAGTGTTTATATAAGTTGACATGTATATATAATTATATTCGACTAATCATTTTTCAAGAGGTGTCTCTCCTATAATGCTTCAAAAGCACAGAAGAATGATTTTAGGCGTCTTAATTATCCCTGAGGGATAATTTGTGACAAAAGCAGTAGAAAGATAAACTGACCACATTAAAACAATAGCAAGATAAAATCACACAAACCCCAGAGTTCTTTAAAAAACCAGCAGGAACGAGTGATTTTGTAGATCTATTTGTTCTGGATTATCTGTATCTGTGACCAGACGCAAGACATAAAATTATTAAAAAGAAGATGGTTTGGTTTTGCAGCAGCGTGCATTGACCAACACAGAGTTTTATGTGATGTAACTGTGCTGTTACTTATAATTTTCTTACAATAATCGTAGTCTATTTATTCATCTCTTAAGGTATTGTTTTGACTGCCGGCATCTCAGCTGTCATATGCTGAAAGGTGGGTTTCACCCTGAAAAGGTCACTTGTCCAACAGTGACAATACATGTAAGGATATTTGTGACAGGAATGTTAAATGTTTAACAGTGAAACTGTCAGGGAGAGAGATATTTCTATACTGTATTATATCCACCACCACTGAAAAATTGGATAAAATAAGGAAGCAAATAATATATCATAAATAATCAGTAATTAGTAAACATACTCATGTGCTTTGACAGGAGGACATTTAACTAGAAAAAAAATCCATACAATAAGATGAAGACTGGCTCCAAGCTGTCAAAGACCTTCACATAAATAAGTTAAAAGTGTATTTTTATGTTCGCTAATAAAAGGCCAAATATTGTTTTATAACAAGGGTTTCCCTCTGTGATGACAGAATCACTGACATCAAATACCATATAAGCTTCATTTATATCTGACAAATAAAATAAAACCATAAAATGACACAAGTGACGATAAGGTGGAGCTGTATCCTTTCTTATATTACATATAACAAGTATTGATTTAAAATGAAGCTTTCAAAGCAATGACGTCTCAGCTTAAATGTCACGTGTGTTCCTCACCTCCTTCACTCATCAATTCATTCAATCATTTAAACGATCTCATTTTCAACCTACTAGATGGACATGAATCAAAATTTCTCTGTATAAATTTAGAACTGTTTACCATCAGTACTGGAGCCACGTGTCCACAAATGAAACATTTTGTGTTTGAATAAAAAAAATGTTTCAATGAAATCAAGTTTTATCATTCACAAATTATATATTAATGTACAAAACTACAATATAGCCATGTCAGAAGTAAAATACACCATTTTTATTTGAAAATTTTACCTTTCAGCATATAATACTTATTTGGTGCTTAGTCAGTACAGGGGATCAGATTGGTGGAAAGTTTTGATATAATCATTATTGTTATTTTATTGGCTTTGTATTAATTGGACTAATTTGGAACGAGAACTGTATTGTTCAAGTACCTTAAGATGACACCTGTCATGATTTGGCTCCATATAAAAAAAAAAAGTTAAATTGAATAATACTGAATCATTACGTTTTTAGCAAGTCCTAAAAAATAGGTATGAACAATGAGACAAAACATGGTGTATACTAGTGTTATTAAAAAAAAATACACAAAAATGCTAAACTAGTGACTAAAAAAACGAATACATCTCATAATGTATCAGCAGCAATAAGGATTTGATTTTTTTTTTTTTTAAGAAAAAAAAAAACAACAAAAAACTGCAACACATTGTATTTGTCCGCTGTAGGTTTGCTGGTTTACTTTGGATCGTCGCCCTGTTCATGATCCCATCTCAGCTAAGCTTTAGCCACTGGATAGATGACTGCATCATCGACACAAGAACGTTTATGGTCAACTAAATGACTGCACGGGGCCCAGGTCCTCCAACGCTGTTCTTCACATCTGGCACGAGGCGTTTGTGCTGATGTTTTGTGTTTAGTTTCCATCCAGTACGCGTCCATACATTATGAACAAACCTCCATCTGTTCAAAACACAATGTCCCAGATGTTTTGCAGTTTGTTTTTGTTTTTTTGCAACCTTTAAAAAACATGACTTGTGCAGTTTTTTTCTACCCTTTGGTGATCTTTGATATTTACAATGTTAACTAAGGCCTGGAGAGTTTGAGATGCAGCTCTTGATTTTTTTTTTTTTTTTTTTTAAGGACTGACCTTTACTAAATTTGCTGGGACATCAATTCCTGAAAAGATTAGCAACGGTTTTAAATCTTTTCCACTTGCATATAATACACTCAAACTTTTCCGAAAGGGTCTTTTAATGCTTACTACCTTGAAGGGAAGCAATCTTTGCTTCATTAACCATCTAATGGAGTACATTTGATTAGCAGCACCTGACTGTTTCCTTAATTTCTGTATAAGCAGTAACGGTCTACTTAGTTTTCCAAGTGAGCATTTTTTTTTTTTTTTTTTTAAATGTCCTGAGGCGTGAATTCTCATTAGAAAGAGGGGGTAATTACTTTTCACATGATTAGTCTTGTGTATGTACGTGCACATGTAACCTGAGATAAAGGTTAGTGACATCCCAGTCAAGTGGTAAATGTGACTGCTACTCAATATAGATAAAGGTTTTTCATCACAAAAATGTTTGCATTCGTTATAACAATTCTCTGACTGATGACCTCATCAACACCACTATGGTTGAATGGTAACTTGTATTGTTTGTTGCTTTATTCTTTTTTCCTTTCAGTGAAGGGGTAGGCAACCCCGGTCCTCTAGAGCCACTGTCCAGCATGTTTTAGATGTTTCCCCACTTTAAAGCACACAAACGACTGTATCATTTACAGACTTACGCAGACCTTGATGACAAACTGATGATGACCAATAATTAGAATCTGGTGTGGTGATGCGAGGAGACATCTAAAACATGCAGGACGGTGGTCTCAAGGACCAGGACTGCCTTGCTTTATGGATAACTATGGGGTCCTTAGGACAATTACTGCAGTGTACTCTTCATCAAACACGGTTCTGAGTAATGAGGATGACAACTGTTTTTCTTCATATGCATAATTTCAGCAAGATAACTAAACTCACGCAAGATTCAGTCACTGAATATAACCCACTACAATAAACGAGTTCATTTCAGAAATCGTTTTCGCATCTGAGGGTGCCTGAAAATCTTAAACTTTTCCATGAAAACGTTTTATTCTTCAGACTCCAAGTAAACAAGAAACAGGATGAAAATAAACTGGGAACTTTTGAAACCGTTGTTAACTTTGTTGTTTTTGTTCACTGATCTGTTCCTTTAAGTACATCACAATAACAAACAAACAGTCTCATTCATAAAATCTTTGTAAATCTCTCACTTCCTTCCAAAAACCCTACTTCAGACTCATAAACACAAAACTCCAACATGATTATAAAAGTGTTTGTGTGTTTTAGGATCACCAATCAATTACATGTTGGCAGCGTACTCCCACTGTTCATTAGTTAGCATGAGCTGCCAATCATGGACCACCATACAAGGAAGTGATGATTACTGTGAAGGTGAATAATCATCCTGCATCTCAACCTGTGGACACGAAGTACTTTTAACTGAAATGGAGCAAAGAAAAAAATATTTTATTCCGCTCCATTAGTACAGGCCTGACAAGGGCTTGTGAGGCACAGGCTTAGAAAGAAGTGACTTGTGCATTAGTGGTGTGTTTTCTCTACAAAGAGGCATTTGAGAGCTGAAACGAAAAGGCTTTGATATGAATGCAAGAAAGTATTTAAAAAAAAAGCACATCAACAAAACATCACTGCAACAGAAGATGGTACATCCAAAGGTGAAGTCTCTGCTGCAGACAACCACATTGTCTCCATACACGGACAGATGTCTTTATCAGAAATCATACTCGATGGAGGCAACGACAATCCTCCACAAGAGGCAATCCAAAGTTAAGTTTACTTTTGTTATATTACGAGTTCAATCGCGATGCACTGTGGCAGCTAGGGGCTGTATTGGTTTTAACACATATTTTAGGAAACATAATCCTAAACTTCAGTCTGCAAAATCCCCATTAGTTAAGATAAATTCCAAATTTATTCCCAAGTCACTAAAACATGCATTTTATAAGTAATTCCATATTGTGAGAAAAGAGATTATATAACCCATTAATAGCGTAAAGCCTGATGATGAGAAGCTATGTACAAGAGCTGTATGCATGGTCAGAGGCAGGAATAGATTTTGTTTGTATCTTCTAACATTTTCATAAATGCAAGAATCCATACATTTTTCTCTGAACATTTTTTGGACAAATTTGTTCTGCTCACATTTTGTGAAGGAGGCCCATTGTGCCTAAGCTGATAATACATAATTATAATTACTTGTGCTTTATTAAAAAAGGACTCATTAAACATCCACAGGGAAGGGGGGAAAAAAATCAATGGAAAAGCAAATTCATTTTTCAGAATCTATCCTGACTTTAACTTGAGGGACATTTTGTAAACTTGGGAATTTATTTTTCCCCTCAATGACAGTAAGCGCTCCAGTCCCTGACCAAACCAAAGTCATGATGCTTCTTCCACCGTACTTCACCATTGGCATAGTTATTTCATGTTGGAAAGCAGTGGCCTTCAGCATGTTCTGTCAGAGTCCACTTTAAATGTTTGAGTGTTCAAAGACCTGCACATGGTAGAGTGATGACCAGAGATGTTCACCAGTCCCAGTACATCTTTAAGTTGTTGACTATTACTCGCAGGTTCTTTCTTACCTCACTGAGGAATCTTTGTTGTGACTTTAGAAACATCTTGGATGCCACACCAATTCTAGAAAGAGCAGGCGCAGTACTACGCTGTGTCTATAGACAACCTAGGTGAGGGTATTAATGTCTCAGCACTTTGAAATGATCCTTTTTCAGCCTTACAAAGATCTACTACTCTTCAACTAATGTATTCACGTCCTTTGTAATTTGTTCACATCAGATGTTTTTTTTTCTTTAAATCAAAGATGCACTAAACCAAACTTCTAAACTCATTTCATTAACTGTCAATGAGTTTACTTACTTTTCCCTTCAGCACTGTGAATATTTTTCGAGTTATCAGCTTAAGCACATTTGGTCTATTATTATGCCTTACTTTGATGAAAATCGGATCACATTCAAATTAATGCAGGAAACCAATGAAATCCAAAGTGGTAACCTACTTTTTCACTGTATAAATACAGCCCCCCCCCAAAAAAAAAAAAAAAAAAAAACAGCTGATCATGTGTCTTGGCAGTGATGTCACACTCATGCTGCATCAGACTTGAAAAAGGTAGAGTAAAAACAGGCACATGTTGCATCTAAACGGGTTAACAGCTTTATAGTGTCCATGTCTGAGACATGGAGACTAAAGATAATTAATCGACTGTATATGTCACAGACATTAAGGAAGACTTTGAAAATTGGCGGGTTGGAGAATGCTGTGGAATCCCAGCTGGCGTAATCCCTCAAATAAAAGTGGTTCTCCAGTTGAAATACTTTGATGTAATGATCTTACCAGAACGTGCACCCCTTCTCCCTCCGTTCGCCTTGTATTCTCTTGACAGAGCCTTGAGTGAATATTTATGGATGCAAGTCTCGACTAAAATGTGTAACATTGTGGCTTTTCCTCCACTGAGTTAATTACAGCCTTTTGTTAAAAGGAAATCTCAACAAAGAAATATCAGATCTGAGTGAAAACATGTCAGCTTTTTTCCCGAGATGAGAGGCTTGTGGGATGTTTGAGAGTCGTTGCTGTTTTAGCTCAACTTGCTGCAGCTCAAATGGATATCTTGAGATCTTACTTTAAAATTGCACTTGTTCAAAACAAAAATAAGCAAGGCATTAAAACAGAGGCATGCTCAGAATATGAAAAGTTTAGTTACCTAGTAACATAATTAGCCTCTGCAATACCAAAATATCTGAACGTACAACTACTCTAAAACTAATACGGTACTCACAGGACACTGTGTACTTCATGCATTTGTCAGGGCAAATGTACATTTTGACACTCCTTAAGTACCAAAATATTCAATGTGGGATCGAAAACTGGCTTTGAAACTGCTAATTTGTTTCTTTTATAACAATTCTTCATTTATATAATATTTCTGTTTTCTTCAACATTAATCCTGATATTACTCTTAATTTTAAAAAAATGCTTACAGTAATATCTGGATTAAACAAAATATTGATTACTAAATGCCCTGGTTTAAGAGATTTAAAAAGAGAAGTTATAAAATTGAAGGTCTTGAAAACATCTATTTAGTCTCTGTTCTTTATTTTATTATTACCTTATCCTTTTTTAAAAATCTCTGTAAACTTAAAAATATGCATTTCAGTGAGTGGTTCAGATTTACAGGTTACTGTTATGTCAGTGATTCACCCCTGAAAAAGGATTTCAATCAAAGCACGTCACAGACTTTTCATTTACACCTCATGAACAATGTCAACATTTAAAACGGCACAAATCCAGGAGTGAAAAGGAGTAAAAGTAAAAGAGCTTAACCTGGCGATAAACAAGAGAGTGGTCAATTGAAACAATAGAAAGCTCTGTCAGGATCACAATTCAATAACAAATGTAAAAGTGTTGTTGCAAGTCGGTAAATGTTAAAAAAAGAAGAAAAAATAAGACAAAGAGAAGTTGTCAAGGTAGATGTAGAGATAGACCAAGAAAGATGTCAAATCTTTAGAACAAGAGAAACGGTCATTTCTTAAAAACTTTAACTAACAAAAGAATTAATGTCTTGAGCAAACCAGGAAATTGGCCGAAGGAAATGGTATTTATGTACAGGAAAGCCTAATGTAAACAATGTTTAGATCTAATTTCTAACACTTTTTTCATTCAACAGTCAAAAGTAGGTTTGGCAATGATGAAGTAATGTTTTCTAAGATAATGTATCTTTTCACAGAGCAAAAAGCATTAAAACCTTTCTACTATTTCACTTCAATGACTGACTTCCTGCCAGGAATCTGTCCACAATGCGATTGGACATTTATGACAGAAAGTGAAATAAAAGTTGAAAACTTCATCTTGCAACGATGAACTGAAAACTACTACTTTAAACAAAAAAAAAAAAAAAAGCTTATAGCAGACTGACAAAAGCTATTTTTTTCCTTTAGTGACATCTACACTTCAAAGAACTCAAGCCACCACAAAAGCCATAGGAATTCTAATAATACAGTGGTTGTATTTTTATTTCTTTTAGTGAGTTAATGATTCCATTTGTTTTCTCCTCTCCCTGACCTGAAACTAGCTAGCCATCAAAGCAGAAAACTATTTAGTAGGTAGTCAACCTTAACGTAACATAAACTGGAGACGGTGTTATGTACAGTGGCTCATTGACCAAGCCATGGTAGATATCAATCATGACCTCATAATGCCAATGGTCAGCCAAGGCTATAGATCATCTATTGGATGACTGACTTAATTGAGCTTCACCCATGCACAGAAAGAGGCTCTTTGTTTCCAGCAGCACCTGTGCAGTTAATTAGCACTTTGCCTACCAGATTGGTGGACTTAATGTCTTTTTTACCTGGATGTGGAAGTGTCTTTTTTTTTTTTTTTTGATGAAAATGTTCTAAATAGATGAAGTAACAGAAAATGTGTACAGCTAGCTAAATAAAATGATTAAAAAAAAAAAAAAGTCTTCAAGTGGTTGTTAAGCATTTTTTCTCCACTTTTCTCCTGAAGTTTTCCACAAAGGTTGCATCACACTAGCACAAAAACAATTGTCCTTAGTTATTTAAATAGCTAGCTTCGTGGAAATTTTAGGCAAATTATCTGTGGTACACGGATTGGTCACTGGTAAACTAATTTTAATGTAAATCAACAGTGCAGACTCTAAAGACAACATGTCAAAAAAAAAGTTTTGTATTTACATTAACAAAGCCCCAGGATGGTAACTAAAAGCAGGAACTGTAACATCACGAGTGAATATCTGGAATGATCATTTCAGAATGTTCAGTTTTATGTAAGTTTGATTATGTCAGTGGCTATGTTTATATGCATACACTATTAATTAAACAGTAATTAAATCTAACTTTAAATAAGACAATATCCTCTGTCAAAAAAACAAGAAAAAAAAAGTATTACTCAGATTATCCCCTTGCTCCTAAAATGTATATTTTTTATTCACAGCAATTGTTGTGCAACTTAGCTGAAGCCTAGGGGTTTGAGAGATCAAGTAGAAACAAGCATGGAAAATGCAGCAAATGGTTGACTACATAGTTTTACAATAAAAGCGTATATTAGGATGTCTACATATTGCAATGTAAATTACAATGCTTGCTACAGTTTTATTTAATTAATTGTAATTAATTATTTTAATTGGATATGACACTAATTTGGTTAAGGTAGTCAGAAAATGCTGTTTACATGTTGGTAATATCAAAATACCCCCTAAATCTAAAAAGCAGCAAGAATTGTGAAATTAACTGTCAAAGTCCAACCCTAGTGAAGTATTCATGTTAACATTAACCTTAGATATATTTCACACTCTTAAAAAATATGCTAACAAGAAGCATATTAATTGTAAAAAAAAATTTAGTCTGCATAATCGTTAAAGGAATTATAAATCTATGGACAAGCATGCCTACATAGATTTAGTATTGTAACTAACAAAGTTTTATTCTAAATAGTTTTGTGTGTACGTGCAAATATCAATAAATGACTCAGGCTTGTTGAGAACCAAAACAGATGTTACTGTTTGTTCAAAAACAAAAAGCAAATGCCATGTATGACCACAGCTAATTTGCTAAAAGTGCCTTACTTTGAAAAGAAAATTTTAGGCATCCCTGATCTTGTTGCCTATCAATTTTATAGACATCTGTATTCATTTATCCAGTCTTTTTAAAGTGAAGACAGAATCTACAGGTTCTTGTTCTCCTAAATCGAAACAGAAGACTTTAGTGCAGGGCTGTATAGTTATAAATTATGATTTCTCTACCTTAAGTAATGTAGTCAAATACAGATTGAGAAAACACTATACATCATTTTAAAGAAATACTTAAAGCTACACAAAAACCTACTAGATAACAATGAAAGAAAAGGGACTTAACAGGACAAACGGCCAACGAAAAGCTGACAGCCACTAGTCAGGCAATAGATTTCTGATCAAGAATGATTCTTGATGGGTTTTAACTGCGTGTTTAGGCAGTGTTATTACTTTGCTCTAAATTTATTCTGATTACTGAGATGACATGCAGAAGAAAAGGATAAAAAAATGAAGATACGGAGGTACAGCATTAGAGCTACAATAAACTGGGCATGATATATGATATCCTAAGATTAATCACAAGATAAAGACACAAGAACAAAAAGGTCCATTTATTATGAATGAACCTTTTATTACCTTTTAACAATCACACAGTAACATCTAGTAGAAATAATCCAGATAGCCAACAATCTTTTCTCCCCCACTCACCTTTATGAGGCCTCATGTGAGTGTGGTGATGTCCATGGCTCTAGGCCACCGTTGTACTGCTTTATGTAACTGAAGAATCCCCTTTTTCCTTGAAAGGTCACCTCTTTGAACATGTCTGACAGAAGAACACTGCCAAGCCTTCATTAAAATCCAAGTCAGTTTCAGAGTTAAATTAAGCTATCCACTGCTCACGTAAATTCTCTCTATGACTCAGACTGGTTACGTCTACAACAAAATGATCAAAATATAAACTTATATTGTTACATTCAAAGCTACATGAAGTAGACTGAGCTTTTAGATCACAAGCACACTCAGTAATTTTAATTTCTTTTCCCATATCCAGTTTAGTCTTAACTGGTCCACTTCCACTCTTCTAAAGCAGGTTCAAGGATGTTTAAAATACAAAGACTTGTCAAAAGTTACATCTGCATAGATGTAACATCTCTCTTTCAATTACTAGAATTAATCAGTCCTCTATGTCTACTGAACAAATAAAAACATTTAAAAACAAAAGCCTTATTACCACTTACATCTCCTTAATGAAATGATTTAAAGGTGACATTATGGAAAACTTTTTTTTTTTTTTTTAAAGGCTTGTGCATGAAAGTTTGGTTTCCGGGGCACCTACCAGACCATAAAGACATTTTATTAAACCACTCAGTCTGTGTTGACTGTGCTGCCTCAGTCAGGATGACTGGAGGAAATTGAACCGTTCAGATTTTGGTCCCGTTTCACATCAGGACTTCATTATAACAACCAAAAGTGCTCCACAGCAGAATGTGCTGGTCATGGCCTGGCAGCACCGTGCCATATGAGCCCAAACATGTTGCATTGTCATCTTCACAAGCAGCTGTTCATAGACTCATCCCGTCTAAAATCGGAAGGCATTTTGAAGTGCTTGTTGTTGCCTATAAAGGGCATCACAAAACATCAACTTTCCTGCAATCGACAGACAGGAAAAGTCCTGACTATGTCTGTATAACGTTAATGGTGTTGTTTTGCTCTTATTGGCATTAACAGTGTTTGTTAAATATTTCATAAGTGCACCTTGGTGAGGAGAGACGAAACTGAGCCATAGACAATGCAGGTCAGTTGATTTTTTTTTTTTTGTACACAACCTCTAGGTTCTTAGATAACAGTTTTTGCTTTACAGTCTATCTCAGTCTCCCTCATTTAGTGTGGCCATCACCATAGTTTTCTCTGCAAAAATTTTCAATGGAAACAAGAAGGGGTGTATTGTTCCTACTTCGGTTCTCACCTTCAAGGAAAAGAGCAGACAGAGAAGTGGCTCATTTGGTTTAAAGCGACAGGCACAAAAAACTGCTGCTGATTTGAAAAGGGCAATTCACACAGGTTGAAGCGGCAGGTGTAAACAGTGATCCTTTGGGTGTTTTGGCCAATGCATGCCACAGGTATTTACAGTACCTTCATTTCAGTTAATTTACAATACCTACATTTACAGTACCTGGAATTGTATTAACTGTGTGGTAAATGGTAAAATATTTCACTTTTAAATCTGACTTTTTTAAAGCTTGGTTTTAAATCTTAATCCTTGTGTTAAAAAAAACAGATGTAAAGCAATAGCTGAAAATTTTATGGATTATATTTTACTTTATAAAAAGAGGAAGAAAAATTAATGAAGACAGCCACTGAAACACCCACATAGTCCAAATTTCTCTAGTGCGTGTCCCAAACAGGTGGTATTTTGCACCTCTGCACCTCCAGACCATTCCTTTGACTGGGATATTGGAAGCAGATCTTTTGGGTCTTGTGAGGTCTTTGGGAACCAGACCCTTTCTGGTATACCCCACAGATGTTCAATCCAATTGGGATCTGGGGAGCTCAGCGACCAAGGTAACTCCTCGTGTTGTGCATTGCTCACCTGTTAGCCAGAGGTTAAGTCTTTGCTGCAGCTGGACCAGGATCAGGTCTGACCCAAGGCCATCATCTGCATGTTACCCCACACTCAGATGAGCATCTCAGCTTTTTCTAATTCTTTGTTGGTGTTCTCTTTCGTTCAGTCTAACAACTTCTAGTGAAAAGACTGCTGCATATTTATGTGGAACAGAATAATAACCATGTCTACTTCCATTCCCGCTGAAACTTCAGAAAAGTCTAATTGGACTTCAGATGCAAACAATTTTACACTGAGATTTTAAAAAGAACCATGCATATATGAATCTTTATTCATATCTGAGGAAGTCACATGCACTTTATAAAGTTAGGAAAAAATCACTGTTTTCAATGGCAGTTGCTATACACATTTACAAAATCCAGTCCAGCAAACACTCGGAAGCTGGTAAAGGTATTAGTGCTAAAGTGAGCTACTGCACAGTGACCAGGGGATATGTTTTACTTTAAATGCTAGATTAAGGAGAGAAAAAAAAAAGGAGCTGAACATGGAACATCTGGCACAAGTTCAGCCCTGGTGCATTAACTAAAGAGTTAAATCCACGTTTAAGTGCCTTATTTCATACTTCTCACTATTAAGTGTGTATGTTTTCTTTGTTGCTCTTGCTTTCTCGGCTACTTTTGTCATTTCTGCTGCTCTTCTTGGATATGGGTGATAGTGAAACGCTATCAAGTAAACACAATCTACACTAACAACATGACATTAGAGGAATAACATTTTGTGATGCCCATGATGCAAACCAGAAAGATCATGAGGACAGGGGTGATCTGAGGGGAAGGTGTGATGGAAATTGTTGGTTTCCTGGAAAGCTGATGTGGGTTCATGTTGGTAAAGGAACAGCTACACATTCAAAGACGTGCATATGTGCCAAGCCACATTTTGTAAGCGGTATTATGCAGAAGACAAAAAGTCTAAGTGCTGATTCAACTCTTACTGCATTCTGAGCAAAAACTTTACTGAGCCATACAACACAGGAGTGACTCATCAATCCCACACTGCTCTGCACAAGCTGATATTGAAAGCAGTAATGTAATTGAACATGATTTACAGGGGTGTGCACCTACAATCCCAGTATCCAAATTGGGGTTTTATGTCAATGTTATTAACATAAGTTCTGACTTATCCAATCACAGGTGGACAAGACAAATTCAGAGTGGGTTGAGAGCAAACTGCAAAGACCACATTCATAGATGGTCTGGTTTCAAACAGCCACACTTCCTCCACAGTGTAAATGCAAATGTGTCCCGAGGCACATGTCATGACCACCTACTCACCTCACATGCCTCCACGCAAACAGTCGAGTTGCTTTTAGGACTTTTTCTTGCTCTTCCAGTGTGCAGGAAAAATATTCCAAGTAAAGCAGAGTCCATATGTGTCAGGATGCGCCTTTCACAGAAAACCTCCAGCTCACCTTCTGTGTCATTTGTGACGGTCAACAAAATATACCTGAAGAAAGTGTCAGAGCTGCGGGTCTGTCAAGCAGTGGAATTATGTTTTCATTCTGAACCCAGCAGTTCGCCGTTTTTCCAACTGTTTTCAGGCTCTTGTTCACTTTTCAGCTCAGAGTTGTGGCCATGATTACAAAAGCAAAGAAATTAAAATTAAAATTAAAATATAAGGCTTAAAACCTTCAACTTCTGTGTCTTAGCTCAGATGAATTGTGCTTCCACTAGATTCTACTAAAATCATATATTTATTATAAGTTTGTTTTGCTTTCCATCTCACATATGTAGATATATAAATTTAATTGATGTCACTAATAATAAATACATGAATTTAACAGAAAAAAAAACCCTTCAAGCCAATATTCAGATTTGGCTCATTCTTAAGCCCCATCTAAGAAGGCCTATTTTTTAAAGTCATGCTCAAAAATGCCACATCTAATTTTAAAGTGCACAAAGTGAAAATAAGTTGTATTTGAATAAATTTGGTATCAAAATAAAGGTAACTCCTGTTTGATTACAACAGAAGAGTAAAATTAACTATATATATTACCCAGTCAAAGAAGGTAAAAATGAAAAACTGTAAAAACAATTTAAAAATGTATACGTCATTTTTAGAGCGCATATTACTCGTTGAAATAATGAAGTGAAAACCTAAAGATTTTGGACATCATTTCTATAAACTTCACCATTAACATATCATGAGTGATTTTGCTATTGTGCTATAAAGATCTTAAGAGAAGTTTGTTTGTTTTTTCAAGAGAAACAATTAGGCAGACTTTACAAGTTGGCCATTTTGGCACAGTTAAGTATACCAGTGCCATTAAGGTCTCACCAGGTACCAGGTTACAGTATGTAACTTGTTTTATTTAGTACAGTAAAAACAAATAGGAGTCACTATGTTGGCTCCTATTTGTTTTGAGGCATTTGTATTTCTTAACCTCTTCAGTATGTGCACTATGCCCCCGCATGTGGTGCAGGTGCATTGTTCAGCTGTTGGTGTTCACAGAAAGCAATATCTCAGGAATTATTTGACAGATTAGGGTCTCTTCAGGCAGTATCCAATCAGAATAAAGATTGTATGTTTGCACAAGATGGTCAAAATTGTATACACTCCTGCCACAGACAGCAACAGCTAAAATGAGGTAACAGGAATCAAAAGGGATTTTGGGCTTCATATATCTTATTAAAATTTCACTGGAATGCCATTTAAGAGAGAATTCAGGAGTCTGAAGAAAAGGAAGTTGACATTTTTTAAACTCTTCTTCAATTGCTTGTTCAGGGAGTTTTTGCTGCAGAGTGGTGGTTTTTACACTGCTGGGACTGGTGGAGTCATAGCTCTCAGCTGATGGCAGCCTTTTGATTCTGTAATGTAGCAACTGGTCACTGCTGCTGGTTTTATTGTGGTATACTGAATTCCCATAGTTTTACAATGTTCCTTTAGTTGCTTGCTGGAATTGTGTTTTGTTTATGTGAAAACTATAAGATAAAAGCTGATCTTTCTCCTATTCATTTGGTATGCTTTGCAAGATTTAAAAAAAAAATATATCATTGTTAATCAAATTTAGCTTTTATCTTTACTACATAAGTATTTCTTTCTTTAATTCTGTCAACACGCATTTATCAAGAACAGTATAAGGCTGCAAGCTGTCAATCTAAACAATATCAATTAGTCCTTTTTCTGCTTAGTCACTGCTCAGGAACCAAGTCAGAAGATATGAAAAACATTTGTCCATCCATCATCTACACCCGTTTTAACTTATTCAGGGCCACAGGGGTCTGCTGGAATCTATTCAGTATAAATGAACAAAATAAAGAACTGAAAGAATCAAGAAAGGAAACAAAAGTGTACCTGAGAACTGTTAATACCCACCTATTAGAACTGACATTTCTTGTGAGATTTGAAGCAGTTTTCCTGAATTAAATTGGGGATTCCTATTAAATTTCCATGCCCAACAAAATTGAAAGAAAAACTAAAAATAACACATAAACCTGCTTTCTGTATCCCAGAGTAAGGATTACTATTCTCTTTTGTTTTTCATAAACAAAATTGATAAATAAATAAACAAAAATAAATAAATAAATTCCAGTCCAAAATCCTTCCGCATGTGGCTGGTCTGGCTTACCTTGTCTCCCACTTTGACATTCCTCTTCCAAATCAGATCTTTAAGTCCAACCAGGAGCCACCAGTCACATACTCTCAACCACTAGACACATTTTTTGTTGTTGTTTTCCAAAACAAAGTGTTTAGTTTAGCAGTCATAGTACGTGCGGAACAGCCGAGAGTCTGTTTTATTATGCTTGTTTTGCTTGACCTTTGTTTTATTTGTCAAAGTCACAAAATAACAATAGTTCAACTTCAAATGTAAGTCAACTTATATTTGGATGCTCAGAAATGCCCCCCCCCCCCAAAAAAAAACTGGTTTGACTATTAAATATTTGTTTCGAGTTTTGACACACTGAAGCCTACTTTTTATTGTCCTATATCTAACCATGATATTTGTATCATTCAAGCACAAGTATATAGTTGGAAAATTTCAATGTAATTATTTTCAATAGCTAAATATTTTTTGATTATTTTACCAAATAAACATTAACAACACACATCTTCCATGCTTTCTGAAGCTTAGTTCCTGAACACAGAAAGGATAACAGCAATGCTTCCCTGCACACATACAAGAGTAATATAAGATTTTTTTTTTTAATTCTCATTTTATTTAAATAAGATAGATGACACAGTACAGGGTTAGATGCGAAGATGCAATTAATTCGCAGGAAAGAAAGAAGAAACTGATAAAGATCACTGCAATGCATACCAGCAGAGGAGCTTACCAGAATTTAAATGAAAAATCATGAGATTTGACTGCCTTTTGGAAAATAGTGCCAAAACTACAAAAATAATTTTGCTTTCTCAAAGTTATGTATTTGCTCACTGAGAAGGACTTCATCAAAAGGAATGGAAAAACAAGTCTTATGAACTGCATTTTATGAGATAATGTGATCATAACAAGCTGTCTGATGCCTTTGAGAAACTAACACAACAAACATTGTTCTCAGTTCCCAACACAAAATCCAGAATTGGCAACCACAAGACCTGAGGACCACCTGACTTCATGGGAAGTGAGATTCTCAGTGTTGACAGTCTAATGATCATTGGATTTGCTCAAAAAAATTTACCCTTGCAATTTCAAAGGTAAAGAATAAATACAACGCTAAACCAGAAAAACTATGCAAAACTAATAATTTCACTAAAATAGGTAAACCGTGTCACTAGTTTTATTTTTTAATTTTCCTGAAAAACCAACTGTATTCATTTACATTTAATAACATTAACTGTACCTGATTTTACATCTATTTATTTTAATATCACTATTAAAATATAAAGATACAAATATTTAATCATTTGTACAAGTAATATAATGAATATGAACTAAGAGGCACATTTGTACATTCCTTGAACCCAAAATCAGAAGGATGTTATATGTTAAAGGGAATCATCTTTTCTGACTGTCATTTTGACTTTCTACAAGGATGTAACACATTCTTCAAACCAGAAGTTAAATTTACAATTTTCAAAAATGTTTTAGTGGACAACTTCATCCTTACACCATCACTGAAGCAAAAGAATGTTTTCTGACTGAATGGTCAGATCAGTATTATCAGGATTGTTTTTAGTAAACAAGGACTATTAGCAAAGTTAAGTATATGATTCAAATGAAGAATAGAGATTAATTTTGTGTATGTGATACGCTGAGCTCATTTTTGGATTGGCAATATTTACAAGATGCCATGCTACTGAGACAGAGGAAACTATCCAGAACAGCAAAGCATTCTTTTGGTAATGTAGATTTAATCTACCCTTTTTTTTTTTTTTTTTTTAATTTGTGGAATGGCACAGTACCATTTCTTATGTGCCTGTTCAAGTTACTATGGGCTAGGTGCCATAAAAGGTGTAGGATACTGAAATGATTAATGAATTATATACTAAAATATTATGGATTTCATTCTAAATCATGTTGATAGCCATTTCAGTGATGTGCATCTTCCATAAACACAATTTTAATGGAGACTTAGCCAACTAGAACCTTTTTTAAGTTGGGAGCAAGTAGCTCCCACAAAATTTTTATTCAAAGCAAGCAAACCTTAAACCATTTCTGACACAGATCTTTTCATAAGAAAATGTTTCAGATTTATTTCAATTTCATTTTGGAATGTCTTAAATTTTGAAAAAAAAAAGGGGGATTCAGATAAGCTCCACTACTTGTATGCAAAAATAATGTATTTTCTATGCTGACCCATAAGATAAAATTTCTCTCCAAGCTCATAAACCAATAAATTACGGACACCTGTAAAATTAAAGAGAGCGTGTTTAAGGACTGCATTAGAATTACCTGAGTGAGAGCAGTGACAGTGCCATCCTGTACCCTTTCCAATGCTCCATTTACAGCTGCCTTGTTGTTGATGTCTCTGGCGATATTCCACTCTGGAACAAGTAAAATTACAATGAAAAATGAAGAAAAACAACTTCTTACAGCCTCAAACACTGACATCAAGATCATGCCAAAGGAATAGGTATGCGTTTACCAGGATTTAGTGTTTCTGCGTCCACCATACCCCCTTCCCGATAGCTCTCCAACTCCTCAACTTTGACTTTGCTCCAGGGAATATACGTAACTCCTCGCTCCACGTCCCAGAACTTTTTGTGTGCTGCTTTTATACCTTTGTTCAAAGCCCAGGCAATCTAAGAAAGAATGACAACAAGTGTAAGGTAATCAAGCAACTCTAAAAGAAAATATACATGTAGCCATATTTAAAGCTGCAGTTGGTAAATGTATTTTTGTCATATCTGCTGAAATTACTACCAGTTTCAGATAATATTACGTGAACTAGGTCATTTGAGAAACAAATCTACTTCTACAGCATCAACTGCAGTTTGCAATACAGTTTAAAGGTTTCCGCTACTCCCGTCACAATATCTCCAATCAGAGCCAGTTTACATAATGTCAATCACAACATCCTATGTCTGGACCACTGGATTTTGGGGTTAGTTTCCAATTGCAGCTTTAACATGAAATCCAACATACCTTTACAGGTTTCTGATTGACTTTGTATGAACCTCTTCTGAGTTTGTTCAAGGCTGTATAGGCATCCTGCCTGTGAACCATAACAATATAGGCACAACCCCTTGGAGGAATCATCTGGATAAAAAGAGCAAAAATTTAAAGTTAACTAGACGATTCCATTAGCTTTTGATTAAAGAGACGATCATCTCTGAAGCAAATTGTCCAAACTTACATTGATGGACTCAATCTGGCCAAACTCTTCCAAAACAGACATCAAATCCGACTGCTGAGTCTTCTTGTCAAGCTGTCCAACCCAAAGTGTAGTACTGCAAACTACAAGGGATAAAAAGAAAAAAAAAATTAAATGTTTGAGTTGAAGTTATTTTCATCCCTACATTTTTTCAACATGAGGAGCTGAATACATTGTCTGCAAAGTCTTCTGGTGACCTTTAGCATTTTTTAATGTAGTGGGGACAGATATGAATTTGACATTCACTCCAAGTATAGTTTGCACCTCCCAGGTCAGTCATGCTTCAAAATGAATTAAAGAGCCATAAAAGAATTTGGAACACATTCACTCATTCTCCTCATCTCAGTTTCACTCAAACTAAAGGTTCCATTGTATTGTAATTTTGCTGACCTTTTCTGATATATAAAAAGGTAGAGATAATTTTTAGAAAAAAAAAAAATATAATTAATTTGGTCAACACTAAAATCACAATTATCTACTGATTTTGAAGTGCACTGCATTTATCAAACATGAAAATGTTAACTACTAACTTGCTACTTAAATAAAATTTCAGACTACATCAAAATTATTTAGGCCAACACACTAGCAAATACGAGTAGAGCTGCTATAATAAATAATTTCCCAAACATTTTTGGGCAAAATACCTGCATAACCTTGATTTTACATTAATAAATAACCTGTGATTAGTTGTACATAAATAGGATGGTTGAATCACTTATATATGGTAAAGTGAAGTGTAAGCCTCAAGTTCAAGGGTCAGTCAGAAAACAAGACAGCAAATGTAGCAAAACTGTTTGTTTTCTTAAACTGAAGTAAGCCCTGTAACAAGGTATTCTATAATCCTGAAAATGTTACTCCAAATGAGAAGTTACATGGCCAAGACGCTGAAACGAGGCATGGGTGTTGAGCCCTTACTGAATGAATAGGCAAACTTAATTAAATGAGCCAGCGTATAATCAAAACTGTACTTCTTCGAGATGTGTTTGGCTTTGTTTCAGAAGGTTTTGAAGCTCGCAAAAAAGAAAATTAAAATGTTGTGTTAAAAAAAAAAAAAAAATTTTAAGAGATTTACTTATTAAACATGATTCACTTATTTCGGGAAACTTTTTTTTTTCCTCCACCATTTGCCATTACATTATCTCTCTTGTTAGTGACACACTGAATAACACAAGTGTCTATGACAGCTAGTAAATCCCATCAGGTGAAGAAAACCACAGCGCCACAGTATTTCACTCAATCGTCACTGGGCATTAAAAAAAAACAAACAAAAAAAAAACATTAAATTGATTTCTTGAAAATCAAAACATACATATATAAACCTCACCCTCAACAAATCATTACACTACTTCAAAACAGAAGGTATTTCTTTCCTTTAAATATGTCAGACTTACCTATCTAGCAGTCCTACCACGCAAATATTAACTTCTCTCATCACAAAACTTCCTAGAATATATATATTATATATATATATATATATATATATATATATATATATATATATATATATATATACACACACACACACACACACACACACATACATACACACACACATATACACATGTGTGTGTGTGTAAAGATCTTGCTTAATGTGTTTTTATGGCCTGTCCTGAAAAAGTGTTAGAGCAGCCCTCTCTGGATAAATCTGACCCCCATCACTGCTTGAGGAATCTCATATGCGAAGTCATTTTATAGCAGTGGGTACCATAAAATATCAAACATTTACAAACTAGGACACATTAAAAAAAAATTTGTGGATTCGTGTGCAAGGTTGAAGTCTCATGCTTTGAGCTCAGCACCCATGCATATCACATGCCCTCATGCTACATACCCACTTCTCATACAATCTAAAACAAATTCCCAACTCATAACAGGATTTTATGTTTTTTTTTTTTGCCATGTTTAGCTACATTTCATCCTCCCTCATGACAATTGTTCAGAACAATACCAAACAACAATTCTAGCAACTTTTCGGACAAAAGTACCTTAGCACTTTCCTACAAAAGTCTGCCCTCTGCTGCAAGAAACTCTTCATGTGCTCACAGGAATAAATTTATTCTTTACAACTTCCATCTTTCTGGCTTCACATTAGGGGATTTTATGTGCATTGCACATTAAGTGTGACTTAAATCACAGCTCTTATACTGTCCTATCTTTCCTTAAAATACAATTTGAGGCTTTCTCTAAAGTTAAACTAAATAGAGGTGTTATAAATTATCCCTTTTTTCAGCTACGTTTTAACCATGTCTAGTTCCTGCAAACCTCTTGAGTGTGTTTTTCCCATACAAACAAACATTCACACAAATGCTCATACTGTACTTTTTATACTATATACACACACAATACAAACTGGGTATATATAGCAAATTGCTTCATCACACCCTGATGTACACACGGGGGTCAATGCACACTCAAGCTCAGTGCAGAACCCGGTTAAAATAAATACATAATACAAACAATTTATTTAAAAATATATATACTTAATATACTGCTTGAGATTGACTTTCATTTGAAAACTTTCATTTCATATTTATTATCTTTTTTTTTTTAATAAATTCAACCTCTTTCATTCTTTGTATCAGAATCTCATCACATGTACTAGTCTATGACTAGTACATGTGAGGTTGAAGCAAAACATGAGAGAAACAGCACTATTGTGACGGCAGATGTATGCTAAGCAACAGGGAGCATGTGTCAAGAAGAGGTTAAATACTGTGTAAATGCCACAAATCTAACAGAATTAGAACAAGAAAAAAAATACATCATTCAGCACTCAGCAAATCAACAAAGACATCTGAGCCCAACAAAACTCTATTAAAAAAAAAACATTTGGAGACAAGTTCCCATCAAATTCTCCACATGCCCAAAAAGTAACCGAAGCTGTAGCAACATATGCAGGAGTATACGTCCAGACATCATTGTTGAAAATTATGGGTTCTCTACCTAACATGCTGGAACCCAGCTGCAGCCTTCCTGCTCACAAACATTTGAGTGATATACCCAACGTATATTCACTAGCAAAGCATGGTGCTGCAACAGCTGGATATCTATAGCAACAGATTCTGACTTATCCTACTTCGCTTCGAGTGCCTGGTACCTTGAAAATGATGTTCTGCTCACCAGAACCATTAAAACCATCCACATCACAGTAATATGATGCATGTGTTGTTTCTGACTCAAAGTTATAAGAGTGTAGTAATCACCAAGTTCCGCACAGTGCAAAGGAATATAATCTGAACCTATCCGATAGCACAATGGTGAGTTATTTGGCTTTAATGGTGGCTCAGGGAGAGGAGTCACAAGAACAAAAACAAGCAGAAAACAAAAGTTGAGATATGTGAGAATTTTTTCAAGTTACTGAAAAATCCGGAACCAAAACAGCTTGGATGGGAAACGCCATCCAACCTGCAAGAGCATATTTTCAAATAATGTCTGCAAGCGGAGGCAATGCTGCGATCCTGAGTACGAGCCACACTTTTTCACCAAATTTAAGGTGACTCGATCTTAAAATGTAATAAATACATAAATAAATAAATGAATGTTAGCAAAACAGATAATATGGTTTATTAACGAGCCGACATTCACTAGTTTCCCCCTAAAATTATGTCACAGAGTGGTGATGAGAAGTGAAATTATAATCTTAGGAGTTTTTATGTTTAAATCCCATCCCTTTTTCTGGACAAAGAACTCATGTTTATAGCACGCTAGGTACTGTAAATGCAAGGGGTGTTATTGCTTCCCCAGTGCTCGAAGGTGATGGGAGGGATGAGGAGTGTGGAGGTGTTATTGAGTGGTACTGCGTAACATGAGGGCCCTGCTCCATGTTTGGTTGGCTTTAACAACAATGGAAGAACAGGCTCATTCAGCATTGGGTGAAGTAGGTGGAGCTGATGGCAGATCCATGCTACCCTTAATAGCAATGGGATTTGCAGAGTGGCTTCCCCTCTCAGATTGTGTAGCACATATCAAATCCAGTCCAATCCAGCATTTCTCTGCTACTTCTGCTGTTGTGGTCGTTGATCGCATAGAACTTCTTCCTAAGGCTCTTCAATTTGTTAATGACCCAAGTTTCATTTCTTGTAAAGTCTGTCATTTAATAGCCAGCTGCATATTATGGTATGCACACAGTTTGGAAATATGCTAATTTATGGCGTTCTCGGTCCTGTGTATCCAAGTGAACATGAAAATCGAGCACTCGCAGTGTGATCCCCACCTTTAAATCACAGAATGCAAAGAGATTCTGTCTGCACATGATCTCTGGTCAGTGTTACTCTCAGTGGGAACTGGAGGTGCTCAGTTAAAACAACAGGTGTAACAGCGCCACTGTTAGATCAGAAAGGTAAAAATAAAAAGTTATCCTCCGACTCTAATTGTCTTCCCACGACACTGCCCTCAGTCAATAAATAATACATTTTAGAAGTGGAATATAATGACAACGTGATATTGTTGCTGAAGGTAATCATGCAGTGAAATTCTCATATATTGAGATTTGCATACCAGCTCATGTCCTGTGACGAAAATTGCTTAATTGTTTTCCCACTAGAGCACAATGTCAAGTCAAAAGCTCAAGGAAGAGCAAAAAGTGCTGGAGGTGCCATGATACATGCTGCCAACTGATGTGATCCAATGGAACAGAAGGCTGGAGAGTCCTTGTAAATATTTTTGGTGAATATTGTGTATTTAAACTAAACTTTTATGATAACCACAGTGTTAGTAGTCTTCTTGGCTATCTAATCTTTCACCAGCTTGTAGATGAAACAAGATCTCATTTGCAGCTCAAGGAATAGGACGACATATTTTCCACCACATCTAGCCTCACTTGCACCCCACTGACTTCCTATTCACAGCACAAAGGAGTTGCAACTTCATGCCAACAATAACCACCCCGGTGTGCTCTCTCCCTTTTATACAAAGTGTCCAAAGTATGTGCATGCCAAGCAGTGACTGTCCATTGGCATAATATTTAAGTAGCAGAATATGAATGCCCAAAAACATATTTTGCATAAACAGGAGGGATTTTGTTCCATATTGAACACTTTGTCCTCAAGTGAAGTTAATGGGTGTATTCAAAAAAAAAAAAAAAGACACAAGAAATTGTAATTTCATGTTTTCGGTTTTAGCACCTATGGTCTGGTCTATTGTTGGTTTTGTTCAGTAGACCATCTTAGACTAAGATGATATAATGTTTTATAGCCAATCTTTGGAGAAGAACAGTTGATTTCAAGGGGTTTGCATGCTTTATTTCTGCCATTGTTTTCTTTATAATAAATAATTTACAGTATTTATGTCTATGATAAATTTTCTTTTACATACCTAGTAATATTTAAATCAAGTCTGGTACCTTCAATCTTTCCCATACATGGAAAATGGATGGGATCAGATTGGTATTAACTAATATGCAGAGTACATGTATCAGAATTTACAGGAAAAAAAAAAATTATAAAGCAGAATTGGTGCTTCTCTAACTGAAACTTATTTCTAGACAACAGTTTACATGATTCTGTTGCCGTTTTCAAATGAAGCACATTCATTAAAATAACTCAGTGTGGTCCAGGCTAAGAATTAATTTAAACTTTCAAACTTGAGACCTGTTGTCCTACTTAATTGTAGGACAAATTTGGTAGACGTATCAAAAGCATCCTCACATTGCATTCAAAAGACGTATGTACTCCAACCAGGGTGACAATTTTGTACCATAAAACTACACATTTGAATATTTAGTTCTCTCTATCATCATCATGGTTTGGGTCTCTGTACTGGGAGTAATGCCCTCAACCTCATGCACACGCTCCAAGAAGGATGGGTCATCCATAAAAGATTTTTTAAAGAAAAACATTCAGCTCCAGCAGTGCATTAAGTAAGTCACTCTGTGACCCAATTTGGGTTTATAGGGTTGGCCTATTCATTGAAAGTAATAAAGGAGTTTGAAAATATCTTAAAGCTCACTTTGAGTCAAAACTGTTTCTTCCATTAGTGCTATAAAATGATGTAAAGAAAAAGCAGAATGTACTGTCAGCACATACCACTAAGTGTCTGGCTCTTTATGCTGGGAAGACCTTTTTGTCTCCGTTCTCTGTCCCTCTCTCTCTCTCTCTCATTCCTATCCTGAGATCTAGAACGGGACCTCCAGCGCCGTTCTCTGGAGCGAGAGCGTCGATGCCTTGACCTTCTTGACCGCGATGAAGATCTTGATCGTCTTCTCCTAGGAGATCTGAAATACAAAAATTTAGTACAGTTGAACAAATAAGCCTCTTTTTAAGATAAAAATCATCATGTAAACTATAAGGTGTGAAGAAAATAATAATAAAGGATGCACCAACTGTTGCATCATACTATTAATTTATTCCTTTAACTAATGAAACATTACATTAAGTGTATTACAACATTATATGATCACCTCCCTAAGCTTGTGTAGATTCTCCTCTTGCTGCCCATACACTGTATGAGCAGCAGTGTGAGTAATGAAGATATAGACAATGCAAGACCTCTGAATCTGTCTTATAGTGTCAGGTACTGTAATATTAGCAACATATTATTTTAGTTGTGTGAGATCTTTTAAGTCTAATTTGAAAACTCCATTTTTTGTATTTACATAGATTTATACATAGATTCTTAACCCTTGTGTACAGTGTGGGAATGTGCATTTTCATAAGAGCCCTCTGCTACAAAGGAATATCATGGCCATAATGGGGTGTCCATGATCTGTGAATGTTTAAGTTGGCAATTTGTAATCCATTTTACTTGTATGATCCAAGATTTCCTAACAGGAAAAAATCTGCAAATTAAACTGCCTCTGATTACTTTCCTTTTGCTCACAATGCATCCTGCAGTTACCTTTTCATTTACCAACCAATACATGAAAGAAATGTACACATTTCTCAATTCCAAAATGCAACAAAATGCGCATTATCATATAGTAATGACAACATGTTGTAATGAGACAAATGGGTTTTTCACATCTTCTTTGGAAGAAATGTGCATCATTTGATCAAAACCAAATATGAAAGGCAACACTTAATGGGACCTATAATGGGATATATTTTTTATGCCCCCCAGATGACGGCATTAACACACAAAATTAAAATGTGATTTTAAAGCAACATTTGCTGCTTCCAACTACCATCTTTTTCTGGTATGCCCATACACCCTTCAACAAGATCATGTAAAATCATATTCTGCACACATTGTAAAGTCATGAATGGGAAGAAACAATGAGGGGACAGTACTGGTCTGCCTGCAGCCCTGACCTGTTCTCAACAGAAAATGTGTGTAAAGATTTTAAACACAATATTTGAAAACAAATTTTTTTTTAAGGTTAATCATAACACTTCCCCACCACACTTATTCTTTTCAGTTAGTCTTACCAGTAAGAGGTAAAAACTTTAAAGGAACATGGAATCAGATGCAAATAGGGAGAAGCAATTTAAACCTCAATAATAAAATATATAAATCATGATTTCCTCTGCAGAAATTGTTAGTGATAATGCTACATATTCCAGTTCAGGAAAACCATTTCTGTATTAAAAATAAACAAACTGTCCCGTTTTTATCTGTAGCCTACACAACCAAATAGAAAAAAGAAAAAAAAAACATTTACAGAAAAAGATGTTTCCATTTATTTCCTCAATGTAATTTATCATTATCTTGGCATGCTCTGCACTTTTACTCTCAGTCATGTTAAATAAAATGATGAACGTTGTATTCTAGGTTGCTCCCAGTAACCATGAATTTAGATTTAACAAAGAAACATGATGTACTGAACAAATACTGACTGCAGTCAACTCGCAAATTGTGAATCATTCCCATCTCTGAATTTAGGACTTATCTTATAGCATTGTCAAAAGTAGTTTATTAGTAAATGACGTTAGCTAATAAATCAAAGGCTTCAAAATCCATGCATCTGTTTCTAATCTCTCCTCACTTATGATTTATTTTAATACACACATTTTAACTGAAAAGCTGGCCATTATAACTATGCATGAACTAAACTCACCATCAGTGCCATTACAATTTCTGCCCTGCTCTATTATCTTAATTTTATGACCACATCATCTCCTGGCAAAACTACCATCAACATCAGTTAATGTCAATAACTCTGCTTCAACTGTGGCTATGTTTAAAATCAGGAACACCCAGAAAGAAAAAAGGAACAGAATGTCAAGATAAGTTCACTCTGCTCAGTCTCCTAGTAACAGTAATTTATTCATAAACCATTTGTACAATGCTGTTCTTATTATTAGTAAATAATGAACACAACATTGTGTCTATCATACAACTGGCAACTCAGAGACAATGCTACTGCTTCCCTCTGCCGGTTACCAAGTACAATGAAAGCAGGCAGACCTCGATCTTCATGAACATACAAGTGTGTTTGTCATAAAAGTTGATAGAGACAGACAGTCTCAAACAGACTACAGACAGTAGTTATATCCAGCATCTTATCCATCAAGTTAGCAAGTCTGACTGTGGATGTATCATCACAAGTCAGTCAGGTAAAGCAAGCTAGCAGGGACCAGAATCTCCCAATTACTAAATATTTTCAGTAATAATTTTTTTTTTTTTACATTTTCTGTACTCTCAATGAAAAACATCTACAACACATTTCACAGTAAATATGTTTTAATGATGTGCTTAGTGATCTGGATTTTTTTTTTTAATTGATTTCTCAATATTGTATGTTTTTAAACTGATGCATTTTCTGAAAACTTAAATAAATAAAAATGGCCAGGGCTGCAAATATGACACATGTACTAAATGAAAACATACAAGAGAATATTAGTTGATTTGCCCAACCAATATTGCCTGCAACTGATCCAAACCAATCAGACAAAAACTGGCCAAATCTCATCACCAACCAGTCAACTCATGCATCTCTACTTACAACATTATCTTTACTACAGTTTTTCAAAATGTTGCATTGGATCTTTACTCTATTTCTGAGTATAGTTCAAGAGGAAGTGAAGACAATAATAATCTACATACAATAGTGCATATTCTTCTATGATCTTTTACCTGGAACCAGTTCTGGATCTGGATCTCCTACCATAGCTTCTGTGGATGCCATCCTCCCTTATGGATGGGTTTTCACTAAAGTTTGCCTACAAAACAAGGATGAGATAATGATGTTTTTCAAATCATTGAGATGATGATTCCAAATTAAAATTAATACTATAGTATTAATGCCATAACAGTATAAATGAGAGTGAAAGATAATGAAATACTTGCCTGTAACTGAGAGTGAGCCTCATTTGTTGAATGATATCCATCTGGTATGAAATGATGTTCTCCAAGACTCATTCCTCCACCATGCTGTTAAAGAATTACAAAGAGGTATGCTTTATTTAAACACACACACACAAAATATATTTTTAAAAAAGCATAACCCAAAGGACATTATTTTCTTTTTAATCTCACTTAGGTCCACAAATTTTACCCTTTATAAAATCAAAAATTTAAGAATTTTGCCCATATAGCAATAGACAATAAATCTTTCTCAATAACTAAGAGTACTAAATGTGAAAAGAGCAACAATATTTGCTTAAAAATGCTGTTAGCAGCTTGTTCAGTGTTCCCTCTATACACATACAGCCACCACGACTTTGGGAATTGAATGTGTATGGTCCAAATTATGCAGAGGGCGAATTTAACAGTTTAAATAAAAGAATACTGTTAAATTAAAACATAAATATTCGTAATAAAGAAATACCTTTAAATCCCCAACTTGTCTCAGTATATCGGGATGAATATTTGTGTCCAGCATCTGACCAGGATATTGACTCAATGCATTTTCAGGAACACACCTATTACAACAAAACACATATTGGCCATTAAAAAAACACAGAATAAATAGCATTAATACACAGTAACACCATCTCCACTGATCTTGATGTTTGTCGAATGGAGAAGGCACATCCCACACAGAAGACACAAAAGTCTCTATAAACTGAGTTTTTTCATAATTTGCAATTTTAAATAGAAATTGAGACCAACAAAGTCAATATGCTGCATTCTGTTAAAATAGCAACAGATAGGAGAAAATGAGTGTTGACATTTAAAAAAAGGTTTCAACTGCAGCTCAAACACTTAAGCAGAGTTTTGTTGTTCATTAGGCTATACATCATTTAGCTGAAATACTTCTCCATTTCCTCATACTCACTGTGACTGAATGTGGCCTTCGGAAACTGGAACATCGTCAGGTTCATCATCGTAGTCAAATCGATCAAGGAGTTTCTATGGAAATATGTGTTAAATTAGTAACTCAATGTAAAAAGTATATAATCAAACAAAGTTGTTTTGAGATACCAAACTATGCCATTACCTCAGCTAAAGAGCTTTTCTTTTCAGTTTTTGTGGTGTTATAATTGAACTGGGTTGTTGGTATCTGAGGCGAGTTTGGCACATTTGTTATGGTGGTGGGCACCACTGTCTTATCTGCCTGCTGAAAGTTCTGGAGCATCTTCTGCAGCTGGTGGAGAATAAGAGGTAGTTAAGAACTAATAAAATTTCCAAATAAATGGTGAAGCACTTAAAACTATTTATTTCTTACTTCATGAGGAGACTGAAACAACTGTGCCACAGCAGCTAAGGCATCAGCACTAGGCAGCTGGGCCTCAGCAGGGAGAAAAGCAGCAGTATTACCAGGAGGTTGACCATCTGGTTTGGGATCAACACGAACTGTCCAGACAAATTCACAAAAAAGTACATTTTAAAATGGCAAAACACTGCACTGGTCAAAGTGCAAGCAGCAACATAACAGTCACTTTAATACTCAATTAAAAATTCAGAAACACAGGCAAGGTGGGGGGAAGGGACACAACATTCCTGTCATTTTATTACCTTCCAATGCAGAAAGAGGTGTAATGACACCATTAGCCATATCCATCAGAGGCTGAAGGATTTCCATGTCAAACACGCCATTCTTCTGCCACAGGTTTAAGACGCGAACTATTTTATTCTAATGTGAACAAAAATGTCATAAACTTAAGATTCTTCAAATCATTCAATGTAAATTACATAATATCTAAAGCAAGGAGAAAAAAATATATACCTTATCATCTTCTGGACAACGGTAAAGGTTTTGAAAGGTATCTGGGAAGTTTTTCAGGAATCTGGGTCCAAATACATCCTTGTCAACACCAAACTGATGGCGTGACTGTCGAACAATGGAGTCAACCACATATAAACCAGGAACTTTTAATTCTGGTTTGCACTGAAGGGAAAAATACATTTTAGTTGTCTCATGACAGTTTATATTCATAAAATATACTGAGCTAAAATGCTTAGTCTACAGCAAAGAGCTTTATGACACATACCTTCTTGATGAACTTTTCAACAATCTGGACAACATGTTTATAAAGCTAAATAAAAGACAGAAACAGAAAACTATCAGACACAGAAAAAACATTGAAAGTCAAAAAAAATTTTCAGATAGATTCTTGATGACCCCTGTCTTACAGAAAGTGCCGTATTTTTTATAAAGCCTTGTGGTAGCTAACCAACACCTCAATATAATTTTTACAGTTGAAAAAAGTATAAAGCTGACAAAACAAATATTTGTATTTTTTTAATACTATTTTTAAAAGTAACTGCATTTAAGTTAAAATGTTATGAACACAAAAATTATGTGTGATGGCATAACTAAATAACACAAAGTACAAAATATTAGATAATATGGTGATTTTTTATTTATTTGTGTAAAAAATGTCTCATCTTTAACCTCGTAACTCTTTATTGTAATTTTTTGTTTATTACAAAAAAAAAAAACAACAAAAAAAACTTTAAACAATTTTGTCATACAAAAGAAAAAAACTGAAGTTGGGTACACATGAACTCCTGGAAGAAAAGAATCCTTGAAACTTCAATTTAAAAATGAAAATGATCATTTACCTTTATAGCTTTGATGGCTGATTTTGTAATGGACATCATTTTGGCACGGGATATTGGAGGCTTCATGTCAATCATGGAAAACAACTGAGGGGTTTTGGAAAGGAAATTTAGATTAATTTCAAAAATGGTGAAAAGTTTTCCCCAATTACTCAGAAAGCATATAGAGTTCCTTCCACAAAAATAAAACATTTCACATTACCAAATTTCTGTGCTAAGGACCCAACAGAAAATTCAATAAAAAGTAAATACTAAATGTCATAATTAAAATCAGACTTCTATTCACTCACATTACACTTGAAACTTAAATGTTATAACCTGAAATATATTTGCAAGTGGCACTTCCAACACATAACGTTAATAAAAATGTTGTTTAAGAACAGTCCTGTATAGTTATTGAATGCGTTAGGCCAAAATTACATCTTATGTACAGCATTATGCAGTACTAAAGTACCCTGTTTAATATAATGTGCAGCTTCAGTCTGAACTCTGAAAACTGTAGGTCCTGAAATCTGATCTACCTCAGGGAGAAACATTCGGTTAATAAATTAAACAAGCACCATTAAAATAGGCCGCGAAGGACTTAAGAGTGCGAGCGTTCAACGGCCGTTCAAGCTACTAGCTAATAAATACAGCCAACCAAGCTTTTCTTTTAAACGCTACACGCTACAGAGCACGACACTTTTTCCTAAAATTGTCCAGCTGGGGATTTCAAGCAAAAAATTTGTGTTATCGTACTAAAGTTTAGCTAAATGAAACCCCCATAAACGTAGAGTTAACGTTAGCTTCAGCATTTAGCAACTGATAAACTTTACCTCCATGTTGAACGCGTTGACCGCATCCATATCGGTTTTCTGTTGTAGAAACCAGACCTAGTATCACGTACAATTTCTTAGTCTAACGAAGATAAATGGTGTGTAAGTTTACGCCTGACAACATTACAAGAAGTTAGGCTAAAAAAAAAACGTTCTGTTTTGTGTTGGTATCAGCAATGGGTCTGCTAAGCGGCCGCTAGCCTCCACCCTCCAGACGACGTTCGTGACGTCCGCTGTTTCTTCTTCGTCGCCTATTTTAATCGCTATTACATCAGAAGGTTGGATGTTTTTTACAGTAACTGGTTGAGAGGTTAGTATATATGGTTGGGATGCGTTATTATGACGACGTACTCTGCTCAGTGTGCTTTGCACTTGAACACATTCTCACCAACCACAAACTTATGCTGCACGTTATTCTCTGCACCCTATTTAGATATACAGTATCGTTATTAAATGGAGGTTGATAGATGAGAAATAACATATTCATATTTACATAATCCTCATGTCTATGTTTTAAACACTTTTTTTTTGGCATCAGTAAAGTAGAATTTTAATGATTGTACACAGATACTAAATTAAATATTTATTTATTTTTACCCCCAACAGATATGCCCATGTCATTTTTGGATTGACATAATTGGTGGTTTCTCACAAAAGGTTTGTTTTTCACAGATAACAATTAAAAGAGTACATGAGATGATCGTGATGACTCTAACACTAAACTTACAGTAAAGATCTTTTTAAATGCTGTAAAGAACTTTTAAAATGATCTTTATAGATGCATTAACAGATGTGAGCAATGCTTTTGTTCTGCATCTACTGTATGTGTCTATCTGTCTGTCTGTCTATCTTGGTTAAGCATGGGTCTGAAAAGCACTCAAGTTCCATTCTTAACACAAATTTCCAGGTGGAAACATTGAGATTGATATTTAAATTTTATTTTACAATATCTAATATGAATATCACACCTACCCTACAAAGCTTGCGCTATAAAAGCATATGTGTCACAGCACAAAAACACTGAGCTACAGAGAAGGATTAATAGCTCTACTGAAAAAAAACAGTCATATTAAAAATAATAATGTAAGGGTAGGGTATTTTTTTTTTGTCTGCATATATTTTAATGGTTAGTACCATGAATTGGTAAAACCTTTACCCAAGGGATATATATATATATATATATATATATATATATATATATATATATATATATATATATATATATATATATAT
>JAOWBL010016591.1:0-36184 GCA_028564865.1 Zenarchopterus dispar | reverse complement strand
AGTGGGGTAGAGAGAGAAATATATATATATATATATATATATATATATATATATATATATAATCTACTTGAGTTTTGATTAGTAATCAAGATCAGGGCTCTAGTGGTGAGTTTCAGTTGTAGGTTGTGTTGGAGGGAGTTGAGGAAGTGCTTCATGAGAATTCTGACATGAACGTGTGTTTACATGTTTGTACCTGCTGTCCCAGTTTGCCTCAGGTGTACAGCACACAACAGCTAACGAGCCCTGCACTCAACAGCACAGAGCTCGTCACGGCAGACAGACACTCAGCAGGGGGTTAATTGGTTGTGCTCTGTGCAGGCCGTATTCATTATATGCTGAGAAATAGTGTCACCATAAATACATACGGTGAAACATTGTCTGCATCACCTCCTATTGTGTTCATGCACTCATTTTGTCTTTTGCTGTTGTCGAAAACACATGGGACTGAAAGCCTCTGTTTCCAGATTACAGCTTGGATCGGGGAGTATCCAGAAACTCAGCACTCAGAGTAAGCTGTAAACTTCCCTTCTTGGTTCCAAAAAACACAGAATATGTTAAACATAAAAAAAACTCTCTAATGTCAATCTGGCAGGTGTATGGGGTTCTTCAGGTTATGCCGAGGGTTCTAAATTGGTGTTCAAAACAGCCAGAACTTGGTTGCTGTCATGCAACAGCATTCCCTTTTGAGGGGCTCCAAAAATCACACAGTGGCAAAAATAATCCTCATGTTTACACCATAATAGGTTGATATGAGCAAAGACTGATGTTGACAAAATGTCTGGTAGATTTTTATGGTTTCTTTTGTCTTAATAAGACATCTGTAAAACTATTCTGCACCTTGACATTTCAAATCATGCAATCGTAATCATCAATCATAAAAAAATGACTTCCAAAACTAAAAAAGAAAGAAAATATTATCTCCAGTTTAATTTTGTCTATTTCATTCTGTTAACATAAATGCTCATATATCTATTTATGTTATTCTTTGCCAAGTTCTCCTTGACAGCTGGGCAGATTTTCTTTCCTTTTTTTAAATTTTTTTTTTAATACAGTCTGCTTGTCTTATTAAGCCTCTAATTCTGAGAGGTACGTTGTCTATGGCTCTCCATAATTACCATGATTTTAAAGCTACTTGGATGATGTCTGCATAACTTTGCTGCGAACATGTGCAAAGCTGAGTTATTTAGTACAGACCTGATTTAACTAATTCATGAGCCGTTGTTGAACTGACTGTTCCAGTTCAGCTGATGCAGCAAGTTCAGCAAGTCTCAATTTCAAAGTTTAGGTAGGTTTTATTGTACTTCTATGCCCCCTAAAAGTCATAGAAAAAGGACATACACTGGTCACAAAATAAGCATTTAGAGAGGGGGAAAAATGTCACCACAGTTCATGAAATGTTCTATAAAGAACTATTTTATCACATTAGGCATTATAAAAAAGTACTTTGCCAATGTTAGAAAACAACCTTTTAAAATTTGAAAAACATGATGTGTAACATTAAAAGTCTGTTTACTGGATTAGTGGCTAATAATACCCAGTATTTTGGCTAAATACAGAAAAAACAATTTGAACACTTTTAAAACTGTTGTAAAAACATAACAGAAAATAGAGAATTGATGTTCATCACCATGGACCAAAGGTTTTCTAAAACACTTTGGAGAGGGTGGATCATAGTAACTAGCAATAGTTACCGTATCAATAATAGTACTTACTCAATTCGGCTTGGCAAACATCTATTCTGTTTTAAGGGTTTTCCACTAGGCGATAGTACTGGTTAGTACCTCGTTTTTTTTCACCTACTTGGCCGAGCTGAGTTGGGCTGAAAATGCAACATCACCAGGCTGCAGCCCACTGATTGGCCAGAGAGTAACATCTCTGAGGAGTCTTGAGAGTAACTACACCAAAAATGGAACAGTGACCGCAATATTTACTTTACAACCAAACTTTAGTTCAATGAAAAAAATGCAACGAGAAGGTCCACACGTTTCTGTGCCTCATGGCCAACAACCACATGGCTGAAGGCCCCACCCACTTTGAGGAGGTACTGAACTGTATGATGGAAAAGGAGGTAAAGTGGGACAATAGCAAAGGTGAAAAAGTTTTAAATGGCACTCCACTTTGGGTTGCACCCATGGCAAAGGTTGAGGTTGAACGTAACTGCAGAATCGCAACAAGCACGGATTTAGCTTATCTGCAGTTATATACTCACCTGTATCTGGTTTAAAGATGCACTGAAAGGTTTAAGAGATCACATGACTTTTTTACACCAGTCTTTAAACTCAACTAAACTAGAGACAATGCAAACCTTTTCACCAATTTGGATTTTTTTTTTCTTTACATGTGTGAAAGAAAGTGGCGCTACAGCTGCTTATATGCACACTACATCTTGGTTTTGTGTCAAGCTGTTGTAATGCAAGTGGTGACTGTCAGTGGGATACGTTGTGTCTTCCAGGTCACCAGTGATGGCAGGTGGACTGTTTGCTGTCGACAGGAAGTGGTTCTGGGAGTTGGGAGGATACGACACAGGTCTTGAGATCTGGGGAGGAGAACAGTACGAGATCTCCTTCAAGGTAAGTACATAACATATATGCTCTGTACGTGTTCTAAATCCATTCTAGCCTGTACTTTAAATGGCTGAAGATTGATTAGATTGTCTTTGTGATTCCTCACAATGACATGTTTACTTGAAAAATAATGTTTCTATATCATGTAATCCATAATTTAAAGTTTGATGCCCATACACCATACACTTGCTCCTACGTTCACTTTGGAATCCCTTAACAACTACATCTGGGTACTAAATATGTTGGGCTGTGAGCAACTCCACGTCTGAGCTACAGCCAATGCAGGACATGTGGTCTGGCCATTGTGAGGAAGATCAACCTGTGAAACAAAAGGGAGATGCTGTACAACATTCAACAGACAGACAACATCAAATCGCAGCACCAGCTTCCACCAGCACAATGTAATTCTGAAAATTAACCACTTCCTTCTTAAACTTTGAAGTGTAAAAGATAACTCTGCACCCAAACCCAGTGCTAAAGGTGAAGATTTCTTACATTTAAAGCTCTGAGTGTGAAAAGAAAGATAAGCCTCCTCATGACCCATGGCTCAGCCTGGCGAGAAAAGCTCTTGCGTTTTTAATGCTGGTTTGAAGCTTTTCATCTTTTTTAAGTAATTACTGAGATAATATCCAGTACCAAGGTTATTATTTCAGCCAAGATTATCATACTATGAAATTTTGCTATCAGCACATGCCTTGCCATGCCTCCCAGGTCTGTTTTATACACTTAGATATTCAATTTGGTTTCCTCTTTATTAAGATCCCCATTAGCTGATACGTAACAGACAGCCGGTCTCTCGAGGTGAGAAGATTAACAACTCTCATACTAATCCTTACATCCCAACTGCTGCTCCCACAGACAGCCAGGCTCCTGCTTGCATGTGAAACGCTTTGTTCATTGGTACAGTTAATCTAAAGCTCCATCCTGGCGACACTGTTATGGGAGCACCAGGCATTTCCCGCTCTCACAGTGAGATAATGTCAGAACTTACAGGCTCCGAGAGCACAGAGGCAGTGTGACCTCATACGCAGGGTGAAAGGATAAAACCGACTGTGGAGTTTTTCCAAAGACTTACAGTTGTGCAAACAGTTCACAGAGCTGCTCAAGGCAGACATAATTAAACTCTGAGAATGGTGCCAAAAAAAAAAAAAGAGAAAAGAAAAAAAAAGAGTATTTATTCAGAGCGGGAGGTGAATTACAGGCAAACAGTTGACACGAGGAAAAATCTTATAAATCCTTAGTTTAAAAAGTAATATGATAGTTTTCCTCGTGGCTATAGCATCCAGAATGTTGGCAGGATAGAATATTATTGACATGAATTTGATAACTAAACCTAATGCATTACTGCCATCCACATTTTTTATTGTTATGGCAAACAAATCATCTCTGTCAGTGATTGGGAAAACAAACCTATCACCTCTGCTGAAATGAGATACATTGATCTCTCCCTTCTAGTAAGGACTGGGAGAGAAACCTGAAGAAATAACCTCATAATCTACAGCTGCATGTTTATCTCTATTATCCCAACTACAAATGGTAAATCTATGAACAATTTGAAATGCTCAAGAGTTGTTTTAAGAATAACAAGGTAAGTCAGGCTGCGATGGACTGGGGACTTGTCCAGGATGAACCCCCGCCTATGGCCTGTAATGAGCTGTGGTAGGCTCCAGTAGACTCCCATGACCCTATAAAAAGATCTCAGCGGGTGTAGAAAATGAATGTATAGAAGGTAAGTCAGGTTTTGTGATCTGACTTATTGCTGAAAGAAATATGACACAATATATGAACTTTTTTGTTCTCTTTTTGTTAAAAAATGAAATGAACAAATATGCTTTGGGCTTGTTTTGGGTTGTTTTTTTTTTTCCAATTCAAGGTCTCTCATTCTTCTGGTGGTTTCATCTGCTTCATTGTAATTTGTGCACAACGTGCCACAACTATGATGGCCTCTCACAAACACTTAGCAATACTGGATAAAAACTAAACAACTTTGCACCACTGTCAACCCATTACCTTGCAATTCCCTGCATTTTGGTGACGAGGCAATAGCTGCTTTTCCGTTAGCAGGGGTTCAGGGAAGGTTTACAAGACCTCAACTGCCAGCGTCTTTCCACTAGCACATTTGGTCTTGCAGAATTTTTAGAACTCTGTATGGGCCCAAAACATGCCTGCCGTTGGGTACGTACTCTAAGGAGTATTGGAAAACTGCTTGGGGGTCTATTTTCTCGTCTCACGGGGTGTGCTGTAGGCAGGAAATGATGTTGCTCAGGCATCTTTCATCTCCTTCATCGCCAGCATTGCAGTGTATGTAAACAGCAAAGAGAAATGCAGAAACCAAACTTAGATCCTTTAATCCTGATCATGTCACTCCAGTTTGTTCTCTTCCTTTTTTCTCCTCTTCTTCATTGCCACCTTCATCTTCTTTTATCTACTGGAAGACAGCGAGAGTAGTGCATTAACACCTTCAGGTGGTATGATTGTTAAGTCAGTGGATTGAGAAAAAGGTCAGCTTTGTTACAATTCTAGCATGCTACATTTTACTCTGCACCTCAACTAATGGAAACAGACCAAATGAGACAAGTTCTAGTTGACTACATCTTCTACTCCTGACTAAAAGCTGCTCTTATAATTGGTATTTACAGGAGCTCCTCTGTGAATAAGGGCGCTTCTTTGATAATACACTGTCCTCCTGTTGCTTTTTTTTTTAACACAACCACATTCAAACAGCATTTGATAGCCAGAGATGGTCCTTCAGGGATCAATAAATGCTCAGTTACTTGTGTAATCCTTTTCATCCTCTGTGAGCTGTAAGGTCACACTGACCGCCTTAAACTGCTGTGTATCACTGGGATATTTTGTCACACACATTAAAGTTCCTCTTTGGCGGATAGAGGCATTCCTAAACCGTAATACTTTAGCTGCCCTGCAGTCAGCCTGAAGACAGAAGAACAGCATTACCACATTCATCACACTTTGTGTTGACATCTCTATTGTATGTGCTTGCAAAGCAAAGTTACATGTAAAACATGTATACTTTGTGTTTTTTTCCATTTTTGTCCATTGAGCCTTCAAACAGACTGAATCAACTGAAACCAACTATATTCTGAAGGAGCAGACCTTTGTCTCCTCTGACACCTCTGTTTTGATCTTCCTTTTCATTTTACACCTTCCACACAATAGTAACTATTGTCTGAAAACACAAAACCCTTTTTCTGTCTTAAACTCAGCCTTTCTTCATCCTTTTTATACCCTTCCTTCCTTTCTTTCTCTCATGATTTATTTTCCACATTGCAGGCAAAGTAAAGAATTTGCCACAGCTGTCATTACTGTAGTTGGAGGATTAAGTTTGATGTCTCTGTTGTGTAAGATAAACAAGTAGAAGCAAATTAAATGAGAAAAATGCAGTAAGGGGTGGTTAGTTGTTGTTTAAGAAACTCAATGGGCTACTTAACAAGTATAAAAACCTCTGTGTGTAATTATGTAAGGTATTTCAAGAGAAATAATGCTGTCTTTCCCTGTAAGGTTTCTGTTATTTTGCAGACCAAATCCAACACTCCTGCTCAGGTTAAACAAGCTCACAATATCACCTCCTTTTCTTTTTCCTAAGCTGCTTTCTCAAATGATCTCTCTCGGATTTCTGCGCCCATTAGGATCTCCACGTTTCATGCCTCTTTCTACACAGACATCAGTCTTGTGCTCGTCTCCTTGCTTTTCACACATCGAAAACACAACAAAAAACGCTTCTGTGCTCTCTCTCACTTTATGATCCTGTAGGTGTGGATGTGTGGTGGTAGGATGGAGGACATTCCTTGCTCCAGGGTAGGACACATCTACCGGAAGTATGTCCCCTACAAGGTTCCTGGCGGGATCAGCTTGGCCAAGGTAATGGTGCTCACTGTGTGCCTTAAAGGCTCATGACAAAAATGACATGTAGCAGATCAGTCACTGTTTTCTGAAAACTGTAGGGATATAATAGACAAGTTTAGTGTGAGCGGAGTTGGTATATCACTTGTGATGCACTGAGTCACAGCATAGCAATGGTAGATTGCATGATAGAATGACTAGCAATGACATTTAGATTCTTTATTTTTTTCTTACTCAAAGGTCTTGTGAAACAAAAAAAAAAAAGGAAACTGTGTCTATAAAAGTGTACAGCAGCATACATAAGGGTATTTTCTATATTGGGTTATTTTGTAGACGATGTTGTAGAAGTATGGGATTCTGGGCACTTTATCTTTGTCTCTAAACAAACCGAGCAGGAGTTTGATCCACATAGCCGGTAATAAATCAGATTCCTTCCAGGTGAGAGTTTGACTCTGCTAGGCCTTGTCGCAGATTCGGTTCATATTTTTATAAACATAGTTTCTAGGCATAGCCAAGCTGCTGAAGGGTTTTGTTTATTTATTTATTTGAAAGGGACGATGCACATGATAAAATATGCTAGAATTAGTGAAGAAAGGCCAGTTTTCATCAACAAGTATAACAAAACAGAACAGTACACATTAAAAGTCAGACGGATGGATGAGCCATCTACAGTATTGTCCAGTTTGTACTGATCTGTTGATGAGAGAGCTGAGCCAAAAGGTAAGGCTTTCCATTTGTCCGTCCCCTGTTCTGTGCAGAAACCAGAGGCCGAAATGAATTTCCTCTACAGTGTAGTTTTACTCTGGCAGACAGAGTGAGACATTCAGCCGTTTGGGAGGGACACAGGGCACAGTCACTGCTGCCCATCAATAAGAGCTGTGGAGATTCGGGCATCTTGTTAGGGTGCCTCATGGACACCTCCCTAGGAGGCAGACCCAGGACACAGTGGAGGGATTATATCTCTCAGCTGGTAATTCCCCGGAGGAGTTGGAGGAAGTAGACGAGGAGAGGGAGGTCAAGATTTTCTTTGCAGCAGCTGTCTCTCTGCAACCTAAACACAGATACGTGGGAGTTAACAGATAGATGGATGAATGGGTGCCGGAACCAAACTGATGCTTTAACCACATCAGGGTTCTTAATAGGTGGGTTTATTTGAATTACTTAATGACATACAAGTGTGAATTGACTGCTTTGGTTAAAAGAAGAAAAAAAAGGGAAAAAATTGGAAAAAAAATTGAAAAAATAAGTAATTGGAAAAAAATGCTTTTGCAAATGACCAAGCTAATTTCTTTTTCTTTCTTTCTTTCTTTTTTTTGTATTTAAGTTAAGCTGAGTTACATGATATTCTCAAGATGTCTGATTAATAATAAATGAAATGTAATTCCTTAAAAAGAGAAATTATATTAGTTCAGGAAAACTGTTTGCATTGAATTTTATGCATTCACACACAAGACTCTTTACAAAAGAAATATATAAATGGCACATTTGGTCTTATGGTGTGCTGGCTTGATCTGACAAGTTTTTTGGAAGGGCGGGGGGCTTCAAAGTCTTGGAGGGAGTAGAAAACCTCTCTTTTTCATGTGAATAGACTGTAGCTTACAGACACTAAAAAAACGTGAGTTTGTAATCATCTCACAACTGTGAAACTAAAAGCAGGAAGGAGGAGAATTCAATGGACCTTTGACAAATTACGCTCCACAAACAAATGAAAAGACTGAAATATACTCTAAATACCTGCCTTCAATAGCATACTGAGTACTGTAAAAGCTTTTGGAGCTAGAAAACATATGTGCACTGAGAATAAAAAGAAGCATAGCTAACAGATGATGCAGGGGTGTGTATGGTTTGCACAGATTTCCATAACAAAAGAGCACCAGGAAAGATGCAGCTGTACCCACTATCTGATACTTATAGCCTTTGTAGGTGTAGCTGAGAAGAATCAACTTAAGTTCCTTTCTTCCCTGTTTAGTTCAAAGTCTCCACACAGAATGGGCAAAGTCTCCAAGAATGCTAAATCATATAGGGTGTGGACATAAACCGGTTAGTATGCAGACCTCTTCCTGTGAGCCAGGAACTTGCATCTGAAGCCTTTGGTTTTTGTTCTGACTAACAGTCTTTCAGATGAGCATTGTTTGAATGCTAATGACACTGAAAAAGTCCAGATCCTGCTGATGAAGGATCTGGACTTTAAAAAGACGTTAATAATGAAGTCAGTAGAGTTCATCAAGGTTACATGCTGTCTTCTCAATCATCTAAAAACACCAGAATTAGTTACAATTATTTTAAATACATGTAAAAGGGACACCAAAGCTAGGTTTACAAAGAGAAAAAAAGGAAGAAAATGTTTAGACATAAATACTTTTATGCTTATACAGGCTTACATGTGACTTCACCATTGTTCATGAATACAAGCCTTCTGTTCACATATCCCACACAAATGCATTAATACAGAATGTGAGTTTTGCATTTGTTAAGTAAAGCAACTTATGGCTCTAAAGTGCCATTATTTGTTGATCAATAACTCATCAGGGCCATTGTCTGTCATTTTGTGGACAGAAGATGCAAATGGACCAAAATCAATGCTGATTTTAGAGCAAAAAAAAGTGAAAGGACCCTAAATGAACAAAAACTAAACTTTATTAATAATATCTGTATATGATGTTGTCAAACCATATTGTTGTATCAGCCATTTAAACAAATCATGAAAAAAAATATTTCAAAAGTATGCAACAAGTTTGGTCCATACAGTTGACAAATGTTTGCTCAGAGGTTAAAGGTGATGCCATGTTCTTATTCTGAGATCAGCAAATGTTCTAAGGTGGCTTTTCACATTGACATGCTGCTTTAGGAGGACCTCAGTCCGAGAAAGAAGGAGACAGGCATTTACTGTTCAGTTGTGTAATATGTGTGTGTATTGTGTGTTGAATGTGTGTGGAAAGCACGTAGACCTGTTAGTATATATAGACACATGTATGAGACAAATATAGATGCAGTCAATTATACGTACATAACCTGGAAATATTTGTGCGAAGATTCAGACATGAATGAATTTGAGTTTTTGTTGGAAAAAGAAAAAAGGAGGACCTCAACCAATTAATTCCAAATGGAGAAGTGACGCTGGGCTGAGTTACAATCTGACAGAACCCTTTATCCAGTATCAGAAAGAAATATTGGGCTCATTGTGCTGGTATTGTCCAGTCATTTAGATCATGGAAGTCCTAAAAAAAGCTTGAGTAGAAAATAAATGGACCTCTTTTCTTGGTTCTTGAAGATGTTCGATCTTTAACTGAAAGTCTCTTCCAGTTCTGATGGATCAGTTAATTGATCCCCAGCAGCATGTGCCAGAGTTTCCAGGGGCGGGACACTGAACCCCAGACTGCCCCACCCTCGATAGTCCGAAACTCAAGGAGGGCATCTGATATAAAACCTATTTCAAATTAATGTGAAGAACACAGTAATCAGCTCTAGCGATCCCTGCATGGGGGGAAGCTGGGAGAAGTAGATTTTATAAATATATTCTGGACATGTGGACAAACGCTTAGACTGGATTCATTTTTATGGGGTTTTTTTTGCCATTTTTTACCCAATTTCAGAATCTTAAGCGCGTGGCAGAGGTGTGGATGGACGAGTATGCTGAATACGTCTACCAGCGTCGCCCAGAATACCGCCACCTGTCAGCAGGAGACATGACAGCACAGAAGGAGCTGCGGAACCGACTCAACTGCAAGAACTTCAAGTGGTTCATGAACAAGGTGGCCTGGGATCTGCCCAAACACTACCCACCGGTGGAGCCTCCTGCAGCCGCATGGGGAGAGGTAGGTGCAATACAAAAACAAACACTGTTAGCACTTGTGTTTTTATAGAATATAAAATGTACTTCACCATTCTTATTTCAGGAAGAAAAATAAAGTCAAAGAAATAAAAAATAAAATTTTTAAGTGAAGTTGAATTGTGAAAGCTGATGTGATTTGTGCACCAGTTTGGGTAACACTCCAGTACATGTTGCCATAGTGTGTACTGGATACATACATGACTACTGCAAGGCTCATGCATGACCATGTACAATTCAACAAAGGAATCTTTTGGATTCATTGCAAAAGAAATACCAGAGGGAAATATCAAACAGCAGTGGGCTGGGAATGACAGTGGCTAAAATTAAAGAGGAAACAGCAGGGAGGAAATAGTGATGAAACATGTTTGCAATAATATGAATTTTCTGACCTCTCACCCAGCAAACCGGAGCTTATATCAGGACAACAATCAGGGTATATAAATAAAAACCAAATATGACATGTGAAATGTACACAAAAAGTAGAAATTAAACTCTGCTGATTAGCATAACACGAGTCATATGTTCTTCTTTGTGTGAAGGTAAAAGGTCTTTTGAGACCTGATCATCGGGGCTCCATTTGCAATAGTGGTATTCTGTGTATGCATACTTTTTTTCTTTTCTTTTTTTTTCTGTCCAGATACGAAATGCAGGTAGCGGCATGTGCATGGAGATCAAACACTTTGTCTCCGGAAGCCCCATCCGCCTGGAGAATTGTGTGAAAGGACGTGGTGAAGTGAGTTGGAGTCATGGACAGGTAAATGTCCATTCTTACTTTTCTTTATGCTTTGGTCAGCTAAAAGCCTCAAACTGCTCTTGAGTCTTCATGGCTTAGTTATTTTAACATTTACTTCATGCTGCATTCTATGGCATTTAATTAATATAAAATGACATTATGATTCACTTCTTTATTTGCATGAGCTTAATCACTGGCCAGAGAGAGAGATAATTCAGTGACAGTGACACCAAACTCTTACGTTAATATGTGTTTACAGGGAAAAAAATTAATGGCAAAAATACAGTGTAAAGGTTTTCATCACTACCTGGATGTATCCTCGATGCTAGAATATTCTTACTTGTTGTGAAAAGGAATGAGACCTTTACAAATTTTGCAGTACAATGTGGTGAACGTTTTTTTTTGTTTTGTTTTGTTTTGTTTGTTTTTGGTTTTTTTTGGCAACCTTCTTTTTGGAATAGATTGCTGGCATAAAATGTAAAAAAATGGATATGTAGTAACAAGTGAATTGTAGGTGATGAGTGTTGGTAGTAACAGTTAGTAACATTAGGCAGCTGTGGAAGAAATAAAAAAATGTCAGTTTCAAATGTCATCACACAATTTAGAACAGAGCCATTCCTGAAATCTTCTGTCCTTTTATTTATTTCTGAGACTCATAAAACCTCAAAACTCTATACTTTGCAATGTCACCCTTAAAATGTTTAGCATTTAAAGACAGGGATAAACAACTTCTGGATGGACACAGCTTAGTCAATATTTGAAATAAAATATCAAAATATCACCCAACTTTCAGGGCGATATTTTATATCTCCAGCCATAAAATTGGAGATAACTTAGTCAATAACTCCTGAAGGCCATTGTGAGAGAATATGCTCATCCAAATACCTACGTAAACTTTTCTATCAATGATTGTGTCTCTACAAGAATGAAAAAACTGACTGACTTTTGAACAAAATATGCTGCCTTTAATATTCTTTTTCTCCAAAAAGAATCCTAGTGTGTGCTCTTCTCTGTGCCAGGAAGACATCAACAGTTGTTGAAAATTTGGCAGAATCTATTTAAATCTCAAGCCAAAAGCCCTTTTGTCCATGTCAATGTTTGCATTTTGAAATGGGAAAATATTAAAATAGTTCTTTTAATGGCAAGCTCCAGAATACTCAAAACAGATGTGAATGGAGACTGCTTTCACATATCTTTATGTACAAATGACTACACAGGCGTGTGTAGTTCAGTCATTTTGTGTGTGGGAGGGTGTCGTGTCAAAGGCTGTACAAAGCATATTTGAAAAAAAAAATCTTCTTGAGGCTATATCTGTGCACAGCTTGAAATCTTACAAGTATCAACAAAAGACATCCTAAATGGTGTGGGGTAGGAACACTGGAGAATGACTGCTGTCCATTTACAGCAAAACTTTCTTTATTCAAGTTGTTACTGGCAGTCTTGATTGCGCTGAAAAGTACCTCTTAGATACTCCTCATCCCATAATTCCAGCATCCGCCTGTTATGACTGATTTGTTATGTTCCATTCTGGTGGAAATGGCAGTGAATGGAAGGAGTACCCAACCCAGTTCACACTTACAAAGTGAATGGGAAAGGTTAATAGACTGTATAGTTGCATCAAATTCAGCCAACACCATGTTTCTTTCCTAATCTCTATGTTCCATACATTGCTCTCACCTTTCTTATAACTTCTGTTCAAATAAGAAAACTGAAACAAAGAAAAAGAAGAAACCACGTTGATTTCAAGTGAGTTGTTCTTCCTGCAGGTGTTGACACTGGGTTGGAGGGAGGACATACGGGTGGGCGACCCGATCCACACAAGGAAGGTCTGCTTTGATGCGGTCTCCCACAACAGCCTAGTAACCCTGTACGACTGTCACGGCATGAAGGGGAACCAGCTGTGGCGATACAGAAAGGTATGATGGAGGGATGATCCAGATCAAGACCTTGGATTTTGCTGATTATGGTGGCATTTAAAAATACTTCCTAATTTTTTACTGTTCCACTGTCGGCGTTAAGTCACAGAGAGGTTTCAAAGGTTAAAAGGTTGGGTATATTCTCTGACTTAAAGTTATCTGCATGTTTGCATATATATGTGAAAGGTTTGTATTTCCGACTAGAGTTAGTAGTTCACCTTACTAGTGCATCCAAGTTGTGTTTGCTGAAGATTTCACATGCATAAAGCAAGTCACTGGAGAAGAACCTATATAATGTATAATCTTATCAAATAAAGAGGAACTATCTGCTGCCTGTTTTACCTCTTCTCTCAAGGACAAGAGCCTGTATCACCCGGTTAGTAACGGCTGCATCGACAGCAGTCCAAGTGAGCGGCGGGTCTTCATGAACACATGCGATCCTTCCTCCCTGAGCCAGCAGTGGCTGTTTGAGCGCACCAACGAAACTGTGCTGGAGCACTTCAATGGGGGCACCAACTGAGGTCACTGAGCAGTGAGATGAGGCGTCTTCCAAAGTGGAGATCATGAAACAATGATCGGCTTTGTTCAAGTGAGTTAAACAATCATTTTGTTTTGTTTCACTCTCCTTTGGAAAATAGTTTCTTTATTTCAAACTTGCCTGTTTATGAAAGTTAATTTGCAGAGTTACTGAAACACTTTGTTTCACTCCTCTTTCACTGTTTTCCAGATAATGGGAGTCTCGAGTGAGTAAGGTACTGCTTCACAAACATTCCCTGTAGTACAGCAGTGATCCGGTGTGCTCACTGAGAGCTGAAGAGCTGGTTGGACCATATGCACAGACATCCAGAATCCAGTCATACAGCTTAAGCTGGTCGAGGAAGGAGGTAAATAAGGAAGACACATCTTCCGTATCCTCCGCTGTCTGTCAATCTACTGAAATGCACTTTAAAAGAAATTCTGATAAAAGCTGAAGTATGTATTAATACTAATAACAAACAAATCTCTTTGTGTTCTGTCCTTGTCCAGGTAGTGACAACTGTGGCGAGACCCAATTGCCCCGTGGAAACCCTGAAACAACAATCAGGCTTTTAAACACATGGACCTCAAGAGTTCACAAGAGGCACATACTTGGAAGGATGTGCCTTCCTTTCGAGGCCAGTGCTCAGACTCTGATGGATTCAGTGGATGATCTGTTCTTTTGCCTTCCTTGGTCTTGTGTTTTCCTGTTGTTGGCATGTTTTCATTTATGGTGCTAAACAGCTTTTGAAGCTGCAACTGGAAAAATGAACTACTCTTTCACACTGAATAGATGCATTGCGAAAGTGTCTCTCAAAGGATCAACAATGTGTACTGAGGTGTCTTTAAAGTTTTTTTTCTACTACACTATATAATAAAGTGAGGAAATCACAAGTCAAGTGTTATTTATACATCGTTGTGGTGACTGACAGTTAACTGCTAACCCATCATGATCATTTGTTATTGACATCAAATCTCAAGAAGCTTGAGGTCTCACCATGGAAGAGGTTATAAATATATGACACAACTAAGCTGGCAACGCTGCAGAAGAAACAGGCAGAGACAAGAAAAAGAAAGTGGTAAAGCACAAAGAAAATAAAATCTGGCTGCTGCACAAATGCTGAGGGAAGCACACAGACTGGGGGAAATGAAGAGCAGAGCAAAATGAGCAGGTGCCTGTGCTACGAAACACACCTGGGATACCATCCCATCATTTCACTTCACTAACGGGCACAAACGAAGTCAGCAGTCAAATACCGCGGTCATCAACCCAGTTCATTAGTTCTCCTGAATTTGTTGGCACTGGAGGACCACACGTATGTGCTCTCTTTGAGGTGGGATTATTACATCCTTTCATCTTGTTTGTAAAGTATGAAATGCGTGTAAGAAGCAATTCAAACTCATAGGGTGTGTTTTATCAGAATTAAAGAGAAAATCCAAACGCTGCTTGTGTCATCTTTACTGCATTTTACACTCATCTTTGGATGAAAAGACCTCATACACTTAAATATGTATGCCTTCAAAATAAAAGACAAGCTTAAAAGCAACAGATAAGGCAGATCATCAAAGCAGGAAAAATTTCCTTTTAAAAAAAATAAAAAATTTCTATTTTGTGCAAATGCATAAAGTTTGGCCTTCATATCACTATTATTGCCATTCTGCAGTTTTTCAAATAAATGCTTTAACATGTGTTCTTGAACGGTGTAAGAAAACATTTTTCTGATAGCTGCAGTGCTGGAGAAACTTCACATAAAAGGATGAATGCATTCAAAGAGGCCTAAATGTTTGTGAAAGTTCACCGTAGCATGTTTAAAAGATTGTGATCCAGGGGTTCTTGAAGGTTCAGCAATATGTGTATAATTATAAGTATTATAAAGAATTTGGAGAAACAGAGGAATAAGCCTCTTGCTAAAATTATGCAATGGTACAAAAGAAAAGCATATATATATATATATATATATATATATATATATATATATATATATATATATATATATATATATATATATATATATTAAATCAAAGAAAAAAATGACGAAAATAAACAAAGATTAGTGCTTTGAGCATTCTAGTTTCGTCTCTTTTCTCCTTTTGGTTTTCCAAGGAATACTAACAGCAAGTCCCAGTCCTTATATCACATTTATGACTTTTATCCATCTTCCTGTATAATGGATGGATGAATCTCTCTCTCTTTGTACCAAGAATGTTTATATACGGTAATGAGAACATACAAAATAAAAGGTGGACCATCATTGCTATTCAATAAGTAGTTCTGTGTCATATATGTGAGGTTTGATGCTCCTCAGGGAAAGTTAAAGCATGTAGATGTTCTTTGCTGTAATTCTTTGCTTCTTTTTTGTACAAATTCTATTTTCTAAGATAATAATTAGGAGAATAAATTTGTTTTATATCCTGTCTCAGCCAGCTGTGGTCTATGTAATGGTGAACTATTGTCCTACAAGGATGTTAATGAAAGACTTATTAAAGATCATAATTACTTGGGCCATTTTCATCACTTTTCTAAGTGCAGAGACATGACAATGAGATACATCAATGACAATTAAAATGACAAAACAGTTTTTAAAAAGGTCATTTTGTATTTAAATTTGAGCAAGAAACAAGAAGAACATTTGCACTTTGTACTTCCTACTTTTTTAATGTATGTATGTACACCTGCTACACCAGACTATGAATATCTCATTCATAAAGCTGATCAAATAAACTCATCATCTGTTCTCAGTGTGGTGATGAAACCAGGATTGGAAGCTAACATTTGCCCACAGCAGCAGCTGGCTCACAGTTCACTTACCCCTTTCACTTCTTTTTAATCAACAGAGTGTAATCAAGACTGAGCAGCTAATCCAATACCTGAACATATTGGCTGCCTAATGCCAACAAGGTCAAATAAACATTAGACACCTTCTCAGTATTCTACCCATGCTTTCACTTTGGCTTTTTTAAGATCAATACCAGAAAAAATACAATATTATAAAAACTGTAGAAATTTGATAGGAAGGAAAAAATGGTTATCTGTAAGCACATTGTGTCATTTGGACTTACCCTGGAGTTTCACCATTTATTTATTCTATCCTTTTTCATCTTGAGAAAAAGCAAATTCTGATATGATTATAGGCAGCTTCAGAGCCCCCAAAAACATGTGTGAGCAAGTCAACTAATTTTAAAAGAAACCATCCAAAACCTGCTATTGATGATAGTTTGAAATAGTCCTTACTTGAACTTTCATCAGATGATTCATTTTTATTGCATCACAAGCAGTAATGTAATCACATGATATGAAAGACTAAAATGGCATGTAATATGTCATCACAAAGGGACAAGAATATAAGTACAAATGTACATTCATTTTTCATGGTAAAGAGCTATTTACAGATGCCTGTGTAATGTAACATGTATTCTTGAGAGGTTTAGACTTTTATTGTTTGGTCCACATGGTACCAACATTTTAGGAGGCCTTAAATCTTCAAAAGGAAAAATAATAATAATGGTAAATTCTGTTTTCAAGTAAATATGAACTGAAGCTGTTGAAGAATGAACCTAGTTGTTTTCTGGAGGGTGAGTGGAGGGGATCGTCCATCATGGAGAGTATTTTTTTCAATCACCATCTGTACCTCAATGATTCAAACTTCTCAGTTTTCTGCTCAGTGATTTTTTTCCAGCCTTATGAATGAGTTCATTGGGCCAACTGGAATCTCCAGCTATTGTGCTGCTGCACCAGCTGCCCATACAACAATAGATACCACTTACTATGAAAAGATGAAAGATCTCCAGCACATTACAGCACACACTGAAGTGTCCAAGCTCCCTCAGGATTTAGAGTCCATTCACCCCTTTTTGGTGCCCACCATCAGTAACCATCTTCTTGTTCTCCAACTCCTGCACATCCCAATAACTTCTGCAGATGGAATGCCCCAGAGTTGTGCTGAAAGTCTGTGGTGCAGTGAGTTTGCAGGAATGAAGACAGGAGAATCCTCTGTGCTGTGAGTGACCACAACAGGAACCAGAACTTCACCCATACTCCGGCCTACCTGACAGGTGGTTGGAAACACAGGAATCATCAGAGGTGTTGAAACCCATCTTGAGGAGATGCTTATGAGGGGAAAAAGGTTGGATGGTACTGAAAGATACGGAAAAAAAAACATGATTCTAATAAAAATTAGAATCATGAATTAAATTAAGTAAAAAGTACTAAAGACAGTCTAGAGGAGGCTTCATCTAAGGTCCAAGATGGGCCACAACCTGTGTATCTAGTATCTTCATATCTTCATGACAAACATGTTATGCTTCACACTCCTCAGTTATCAAACAGAGAAAAAGGCTGGATTTTATTACTTGTAGGTATAGACTGTATCAAAGAATTATAATACAATTATCTGACAACTGAAATGATGAATTTGCTCTTTGTCTTGCTTCTAGGTGTTTCTCCACATTTTTTGGTTGAAGAAACTGTCACACAACATTATCAAATATAACAGTTTCACTCACTTTTCCACCTTTGTGGGCACTTTGTGAAAAAATGGAAATGAAGACTCAACACAGTGGGCTCTAAACAGATCCCAGACAATCAGAGATGAAATTGAATGGCAGTCTGCCCAATTACTGACTCTATAGCTGTATGTGTGCTGAACTCTACGTGGAACACATTACATGCAATGAAAGGGACCACTGTCATTTAAATTCCATTTATTGTATATCCAGCTCTCCATTGTGTTATGACCCTGTAAATCACAACTCGTTTTTGATAATGTGTTATATGAAAATCAGAAAGCATAAAATGGAAGGATGCAACCTGGAGACAAAACCTGAACAGAAAATACTAACTGAATTTCTGTCATGAATAAAGAAGAAAGCCAATTTCATCCTTTAGTGTCAAATTATGTCTTCACTTCTTGATAATGTTTTCAGAAATAGGTTGAGATGAAAATATTTTTTTACATCCATTAATTTGGCTAATCAAGGTAATAGGTGTATCTCAGAGAAAAAAACTAAAAAAAACAAAAAAAAAAACCTTTGAATTTGACGTGCAATGACCCTTGCTAAAGTGCACTTTTTCTATTCTGTGAAACACTTCCTTTCTGGGTGACTAATATCTGCACTCCTCATTCTTGCCCCTGAGATGTTCAACCAGGGAGCCAAGAGAGGTGTAATAGACCTGCTCTGCTCACAGCTGAATAATTACCTCTAACCTGCTTCCTCAAAAGGCTTTATTCCCATAAATGCCCCCTTGTCACATACAAATGGAAAATCTCAGCTCGTGAAAGTCACAATGGCAAGCGCCTGGAACCGGGGACCTGGCGGACATTTTCAGGTCAAAAACGTTTCAAACTTTTGAAAAGGAAGGATTGGAACTTTCCTTCAGGGTGTTTTTAGATTGTGTTTGAACATTGTGGACATAAATGTCATGGGGAAATGGGATTTCAGCTATTTTAAATATGTTTTCTTGTTTGTTTTAATCTGGTACATAATTACTATCCAGCATACATCTTTAATGGAAAAAGAATAGTCAGGAGTATTTGCTGAATACAGCAGGAAGGGAAACATATAAAGGCTCAAAGCATCTGTTCATATGTGATCAAAAAACAACAACAAAACATGGAGAGCTAGTGATCCCTTCCTCTCTCTCCAGTGATATCTAAATAAATTAAAAAAAAACATGCCCATTTAGGAACCGGCACTTCCAAAGCAAAACTAACTGAATAAAAGTGCACCACTCTCCCATCAAGACTAGGATGATGTTTGTGACGGTTTGGGGGAAGGCTGCACCGACTCTGTTGTTTATGGGACCAGGACTGTCTATGGAGACCTTATTTTTGTTTGTTTCAGAAGATTGGCTGATGGCAAATGGTGATGAGATATTTACTAAATTTCAGAAAAAGTGTTCTGGGCTATGAATATTTAATAAGATTTGATGGAGTTAAATAAACCTTTTTGGGCATTTGTGTGGAAAGTCTATGATTTTTTGGTGTGGGACTTTCAGAGTATTCTACTCAAAAACAATATACTCAGTTTATGAGTGTGATATTTTTACTTCATTCTTTTTAGCTTGCATATTTTATCATTATGCTTCTGGGAGGAACGTGAATGTTTTTCTTCTTTTATTCTAGGCACTATGTGAAGCTCAGTGATTTTTTTTTATACGTATGCTTTTTTTTATATTTACCAAAAGCCATTCAGCCTGAGTGAGAAAAATCATACAGAAGCCAAACAGAACTTTAATGACTCACAGTTTAAGTGAAAGTGATAGAAATACAACAGGAAGTGTGAACTGTGGCATTTTTGCACTGCCAGTGGTATTTAGTGGTATCTTTATTCACCTGTCACCTATTTATGTCACTGGAGTGGGAAAATGCACCTGCAGGAAATGACTGTTTAGGGAGATAACTTGAAGGGTCATTTTATTTTGAACAGTCAAAACCCAGGCTAGTCGTTTTCTCTTCCAGGATTGATGGCAGATAATTCAAAGTACCTGTCTAATGTCAATCAGCCAGATTTTCACATGAAACCATACTGAGCCATTATTAATACTGGAGAATGTACACATTTGGCTATTTCCTCAACTTGTTCATATTTCATTAATATGAGAAATGAACTAAATTTGATTAACTATCAGGTGCAGAGATAAAATAATTTCTGTAAGTATATCCCATTTACTCAAAAGAAGCTTTGTATTTTCTTGCAACATCATGACAGAGCTCTCAGACATGCTGCAGTTTATCAAACATTGCAAGTAATTCATTGACATCTAGAAAAAAAAAATAACTGGATGTAGGCAAAGAACACACCAGAAACCCCACCGCTGGGGAAGGGAAAGGCTCCAGTGTGAAAATATGTGGCAAATAATGAAGAATCACAGACTTCCCATTGTCAATTGTGTTGCAGAACACAATACGTATGAACCCAACAGAACAAATCAAAAGAAGCATCCTTTTTTTTCTTTGAGGAAAGACCCTTTAGGATTTTTAATGGCACATTGAAACAGAGAGCGACATGTGTGTGCCACTGGAGTTAAATATGCATAATATAAAACTCTCTGATGGTAATTGCAGCCAGTGAAGACAAATATAATAGTCCTAGACACCCATAAAATTTAAGCACTGGGTTTTTAAGGTTCCTGGTAGATGATTCTAGTGAAAATAGATGAGCCATAGTCGACAACATATGGTGTGCTTTTGTGTGTTCTTAAACAACTGAGAAATAAAGAAAAGTTAGATTTTGTAGCCAATTCAGTGAGTATGAACTCCAAACAACCTTAAATTTTGTGTAGAGTTAGATACAAAAAGTAAGGATGTCCCTATCCATCCTTACTGGCAAACAATGCCTGTGGTAGACGTTCATTATATACACAATCCTTACACCATTAACTGTTAATTAAAATGCTGATTGGAGAATCATCCAAAATGACAATGCCTGTAGTTTCTGTAAACATGCATGTATTTTATTTGGCTCTCTCCCAACTTCTATATGACTGTGGTGTGAATGTTAAAATCTAGATTTGTTTCATTTTATGTGGTATTTGCTTATTCTCCCCATTGATTTTCTCTATTTGGTTGAGTGAAGATTCTAAATTAACTATTGCCCTGTGCATTAGTTTGTACATGTTGTTCCTGTGAAACTATTGACTTCCCTGAAAATAACAAGACTAAAATAACACAAGAAAGAATTATATGATAAAGTTGAAAATTCACAACAGATAGATAAGACCAGCTGGTTTGAAGAAAGCTAATCCTCTTAGCACTTGTCCAAGTTAAATCTGAAAAAAAAAAAAAAAAAAAACTGTGAGCATAAAGCACACTTTTATACCTGCTCTGCATTTTGAATGTCCTTACTGCAGCTCACAAAGGTCTCTAACATATGAAAGCAAACTAACATCACATTCCACCTTTGAAGGATGATTTAGCTTTTCTAATCTGGCTAAAAGCACTACTAACAAAAGATAGTTGCTTTTTTTTAAAAAACTACATCACCATTTGTTCAACTATATTGATCTCAAAAAATTCAATATTGCTTTCTTTACAGCAGACACATTAAACACTTAAAAAAACCCACACAAACAGACAGTCACCTACAGAAACATGCAGCGTGAGCGTGACACATGGAGGAACATGGAGAGTGAAAAGTCTCTCAGAATCTCCAGCCTCGTTTCTGTTAAGTGCCCCAAAAAAACACTCTGCTTGTCAGAATAATTTCCTTCACTTGAAATTAGCTGCTTCTAATAAAATTTTAATTTAGTTATTACAAGCACAGTAACGCCTCAAGTGCTGCCCCTGAGCTCCGCCGAGCTTATGGAAATCCAGTATCCGCCAGATGCACTTAAGCCTCTCACAAATGAATTTTAATTTGGTGTAAATTGGTTCTGTTCATTAGCACCACATTACCCAAGCTAGAAACGGAATCTGACTACTTCTGCTCGGCACTTTGACATGTTCAGTTTTGCACTAGAAAACACTCATGGGTTCCTGTGATATCAATAACTGCACTTATATCAAATGACTTTCTGCAAAAAAGGCCAATTTTCTGTGTTCCGTCTGCTCAAGTAATGGTCTGAAATCGATTTCAGGAAAGAGAGAAACTGTGACTGATGAAAGGTAAATTCACCAAGAGAAACCTAAAAAAAAAAACTTGTTTCATGGTGCTTTTGATGCATTGTTGTAGAGAAAATTGTATGTGGCACAAATGTTTGGAGAGCCACTTTGTGGTGCCCTAATAGCAGTAAGATGTACCTCATGACAGCTTTTTAATAACCTGCCATTTTATGGATTATCTCCCCATAAACTTTCTTTACAAATAAACATCTCCAAAAGTACATCTTCTGCTTTTACAGTGGTAGATATTCAGTATTAGCAGTAGCCACTGTTGATTTAATATAGGTTCTCAAAAGATTTTTTTCTAATCACAGAGGAAGGCATGGTGCAGAAGTAAAGGTCCACTAGCAGAAATGTTACTGGCTTCATTGAGTTCTATGTCCTGCTAAAGCACTAATCTTGGATGCATTAATTTTTATTTGTGCATAAATTGTAGAGCACGAATGTCCATAGTAGTTACAACCTGACATAAATGACCATGCAATGCAGCAGAAATGAAAAGAACATGCAACTTAGCTTACAATCAGTAAATCTTATTTACTCCCATTTAAGAACTTAACTATTTTGCAGTGTCACCAAAGGAACTTGAAACAGAACCTGGAGCCTTCGAAGAAGCTCATAAACCTGAGATGTTTCTCTGGTAGAGCAGTGGTAATGTGTTTGAAGGACCAAACAAAAAAAAAAAATCTAGGAGTTACTATATTCAGATGATTATTTATTTTAATTCACTCTTGTCTGCACTGGTCACCTGTATGCATTTGTGTCTTCTGGAGTAACTAAGAATTTAAATGGGATTGATGTCAATTCAGACACTCAGAGGAAAAACTGCTTACGCCAAGCTTGGAGCATTTTCAAGGCCCCCCTCCCCACCCCACACCGCAACCGCCACTCATGAACTATTTGTTCTTTTGCCCTCCAGCAGGTGCTTCAGAGGACTCTGGACAAGGATCACCAGATTCAAGAACAGCTTTTCCCCCAAAGCAGCCTCCTAACTGAACTCTGGCCCTCACGGACCCCCCTGCCCCTACACATCCCTAAACACATGTCACCTCAACCCAATGAACCCTCTAAGTAAACTACACATTTCTCAGTTATCTGTATGTCCATAGTATTTTATCTTGTTAGTATGTTCATTTCTTCTCTTATCTGCCTATACCATTCATATCCATATATCCGTATATTTGCACTTGTCTACTGCACCGTAGTCTTTAAAACACAACCTGTAAAGTATATTTATAGTACATTTAAAGCATTTAATTCCATGTATCATAATTTATATATAATATCCATATACTATAATTTGCACCATATATTTATACATACCTATAGCTGTATTTTCTCACATATCTATACACTCATTCATACACAAACATCTTCAACTAATTTTAAGTGTTTGTAGGTGAACACTTCATATATGTAGATATATATTATACGTGTGTGTGTGTGTGTGTGTGTGTGTGTGTGTGTGTGTGTGTGTGTGTGTGTGTGTGTGTGTGTACTCTTCTTTACATGACTCCAACACTGTTTTCACAGCGTTCACCTCCAAACACTTAAAATTCCTTGAAGATTGTTTTTAAGGCCTTTGGATGTATGTGATATTTTCCTAATGACCATATTTTAATAATAAAAAGGCCACAGGATCCACATATCACTTTGGTACAGCATAATTTCATACCTTGTTGATGTAAATAGCCGTCTGGAACATAATATTTTCACCAAACTGTGTCTACTCGTCCTTTGACGTTTTCTGCACCCTGCCTCCACTCTTCTCGCCTACCTTTTCATCTCTGAATGTGTGGTGCAACAAAGTCCAGACAGAGTAATTACAGCCTGCCGACAAATAACGTGGAACCATCCAATAGAGTGCAACTTCCTATGCTTTTAAGCAGCTTATTTTTTTAGCTTGCTGCAAATTAGACACTTTGTGCTAAATCGACCGGCTTCTCCCTCGCATGGTCCCTGTCAGGGTTTAATTGTGTAAACAAAAACCCACACAGTCTGCCACTTTCCTTTATGAACGCTTTCTACTGAAACAATATCTGATAGAAAAAAACTGGTAGATATTTCAAGATATTTCAAGATTTAATTGAGGAAAAAAGTCACATTTTAATTGCTTTGTCACTGTCATTTTAATTTGAATTTTTTAATTAGAAATTATAATCCTTATCATAGTGCAGAGTGAAAACCCACAAATAGTGCCCCTGTTATCCCCATTGTGATGATCAAATTGTATTATTAATATTTAAGGGAACAGCTCACCAGATAAATGTTGTGAGAGCTAAGAATGAAATGATGGCTTTCACTCAGAAATTTACCAAGACCTGCAGGCTCTCCAGCCCTACTGATAAATGTTACTTTTACTTGCTGCTTGTGTTGTTGGCAAATACATATTGCCAGTAATGTGACCCTCTGACGCCATGGGTTGAGGGCTTGTGTTGGTAGATATTTCAAGATATTTCAAGATTTAATACAGTTTTAGTTTTAGGGTTAATGGTTCCAGTGTCACAGAAAGAGAAAAGTTACTTCATGGTGAGTTCCTTCATCAACTCTGTTATGAGATTTAGGATTTTGGGTTTGTCTTTGTTTTTTTTATTTTACTTCAAGAATATGAAAGACAAAATGACCTTTAGTAATCAAGACAGACCATGACACAACTTCCAAACTCAGAGATCCCAACACTGTTAAAGCTCTGTGAAAGGAAGTCGATGGATCTTGAGTTTCTTGCATCACCCTTTTGACAGTTATCTCATTAACAAGATGCTTGGTGTGGCTTACTCATAACTAAACTTTCAAGGATCAATAAAGGGCATTTGGGCTGTTTTCCTGTCAAATATGTAATTCAGACACATCTATCTATCTATATATATATATATATATATATATATATATATATATATATATATAGAGAGAGAGAGAGAGAGAGAGAGAGAGAGAGAGAGAGAGAGATGTTGACTCTTTTAAACTAAAATGTCATTTCATGCAATCTCTGTAAAACACTATTTTGTCTTTTTTTTTAACACTGTATCAATAAACCAACATAATTACAGCTAATACACTGTGGGCTCTGAGTCATAAATCTAATCAATGCTAGTGTAAATTGGTCTAAGTTATGATTAAACAGTAATTTTGCAGCATATTTTCACTGAGTGCATATTAGTTTGGACACACTTTGCAGGTATTTTAAAACCAAGCATGGCTGGTACATTAATGGTCTCTTTAGAAACCCCAGTGCCCACCTCTGAGAAGTTTCCCTTTAAACTTAATTGCTCCTCCTGCTCTTGTCAGCTGACCACACTCCTGTTTCAGGACTTGTAATCTCTCTTGATAAGCTCTTCATTTTCTAAGGACCTTAAGGCTGAGGCTGAGTTAGCAGCTTCTTACAGAGTCCCAGTAGAAGCTCAAGAAGGCAGATTGCAGACTTTGCCAAACAACTCCGCTAATTATTATTTTTTTTTAAATCTTTCTTCACTGGGCATACATGGATGTTGGCCTCTTTCCGAAGCAACTCTAATATCTATGCGCTTTTGAATAAACTGCATTGTTTTAACATGCTCTTCACATCACCTGACTAGAGATAGGATTGGCACAAACACACTGTGTTGCAGGATGCCGTGGTATCACAGCCTTTGTGACAGAATATTCTTCATTATTTTTTTTTATTTTTGTGCAGTCAGCAGGACAAAACTGTTGAGCAGTTTTGGCATCACTGACAGCGTTGTCATCTACATGATAGAGATGGGGGCAAGCTCAGGTGGGATGAGAGGGATTGGAAGAGGCTCTGATAAACATAGAAAACAATTCATGAAAGAGGCTGGGATATGCAGCAAAACCTGATCACCAAGATGGACGTGCAGACTTGGCAGAAAACTTGCCATTGAAGAACCATTTTTTTGTGAAAATAACTTGGAATTAAAGCACATGAAGCTTAGTTGTTATTTACCCATGAAAAGGCTGTGGAAATCAGAACTGTTCAGTGAGAAACAATGCCATTATCTTGTCGTTTGACTGCGGTACACTTCAGGCTGAAATGTGTCACCTTTATCTTTTTTCAGAAGACTTAGTCGTTCCACTGAAAGACATCTTGACAGGGATGCATAGCCTAATGAAAGAGGGAGACAGAGAAGGACAGAGGTCAGCTAAAAAACCCGACAGCGAATGCTCTTTCTGGCATTCTCTTTCACCGTGTCTGTCACTTCTTCTCTGATACACAGCTGCAAAAGAAATTTGTGGGATGGAGCGAATTGTGCGAGACTGTAGGCCTTTAACTCGTGCAGATCAGGTAGCTATTCTGAACACGCGGGGGAATCTTGGACTTCCCAACAGACCAGAAGCATCTTATTCATTCACCTGATGGGACATAAATAGGCTGAGGCAAAGGATGATGCATATTAACCCTGGAGAACCCAAAAACCCTTTTTGTCTTTGATAAATTATGAACTATGCAAAATGGTGGTCAAATTTGACCCCGTGGGTTCTCCAGGGTTAAACTTTGTTACAGTACGACTCTCCAAAATTAAAAAAGACTGAATGATTGATGACATCACTAGAGCTCAGTAGTACATTTTTCCTTTATCCTAGCGCCTAGATATCTTCAAATGTCTCTGCAAAGCTATTATTGTGATTATGTTGGATTCTTTGAATACTGTCTCATAAAAAATTGCATTAAGAACACAAGCTTAAAAAGCACGTTGTGCTGCAGGGTGGGCATCACTGTATTTAATAACATTTGTAGTCTGAGTTGCAGTCAGTGGATTTTCATTACTTCAGTATTCCATTCTTGTCATGGGTTTGGTTTTTTGCTAGTTCCTGTTTTTTTTTTTGTTTTTTTTTTAAGTCTGTGGCCCTGTGTTTAGTTATAATTAGACTTCCCTTGCACCTGGCTTGCCTGATTGTTTGCACCTGTGTCTCGTTAGGCCTGTTTGTATATCTTGCCTTGTCTTTCCCTTCCTCCCTGCTGGTTTGTACTATCTGTCTCCCTGGATTTAGTTTTGGTTGTAAAGGTATTTTGAGTTTTGCTGGATCCCTGTTTGTGTTGCTCTTTTGTTTCATTAAAGGATTTTTGATTTTGTACTCTTGCCATCCTCGTCTCCTGTGTTTGGGTCCTGGCACAATCTTTTTTTCCACATAACAGTTCTACTTGAAACTCCTTGATTTTTTTTTTTCTTATTTCCACTTCTATCCCCTTTTCATATTCCAACTTAACTATGTCAAGCTTAAGTTGAACTACATACATGTAAATGCATGATCTAAAGAACGTGTGAAGCATGCATATTCTCAGTCCATTTTCCTTCATAAATTCTGTTTTGCATACTGGAAAAGGCATACACTTGTTTTTTTTGTTTGTTTTGTTTTTGTTTTTTGTTTTTTTGTGGGTATCCGTCTTTATGCATCACTCTTTTTGCGTGCATCCCAGACATGAGCAGATTTGACAACATGGCAGATGGCCTATTTAATGCCTTTGGAATGAGAAGAGGTTGGTTACAGATGAAGGAAGTTTCAACTCATATATTTTTTTCAAAGTTTTATGCTATTCTGTGAAGCAATACTTGAGATATTAGTTAAACATTTTTCTAAACAGGATAACTTCAGTCATGACACTTGAAAAGGCAAAAGCACACAGTTCTGAAACGGTTATTTGCAGCCATGAAACAGCTGCGGTTCAGTGAATGAGCAAGCTGTGAAACTGATTATAGCACTTACATCTGTCTGCTATCATGATTTTTGGTTGAAATTATTCATTGTCGGCGTAAGTTTCAACTGCCTGGAGTTTAAAATAATCCAACAGAATGAGACATTGAGATGGTTTAAAAAAAAAAAAGACAGAGATCCCCGTGGACTGCAAATACCAAACTCCAGTCTTAACGAAAGCGGATCTGTCTGATGCCTGGCAGGCTGCAGCTAATGATGAGGCTTACTTACATAAGGGAAATGACAAAGAACGAGACAGAGTAGGGGTAAGGTCAGAAAAAGAGTAAGTGCCAGTCTTAATGAAACCTTCTCTCGCTTATCTGGCTGGCCACAGCTAATGATTGGTCCGGTGAGAGAAGGTGAGAAAGGAAGGAAGGAGGGAGGAATGAAAGGAAAGACATAGAATAACGGTAAGGTAGGTTTGTGTGTCATGCTCAGCCAGAAAAATTAGTGAAAGCTTGTATCTCATCAGGCATCTCTGTCAGCACAGATGCTCTGTGGCAAAAGCGTGGCAACACTCTTCCTTCATCTGTTTGTGATTATCAATAAATCTGTGTCAGCATGTGATAGGTGTGTTCCTGTTTTAATATGATATAGTTTTCAGAGAAATTAAGGGGTGAATGAGGAATATCTTATTTTACACATCCACAGAAGCACAAAAATTGCTTGCGGGAGTGGATGAAGACAACTGGACCAGAACAGCTAAAAACGGGTGGTCTCGATCCAAACCACATGGAAGCCTCTGTTATAGTTCTTATGAGAAAGCATACCGGACCAAAGCTGGACCGAAAGCCTGGAATCACGTGATTTTTATCTTTTTAATGAGCATGTCACAGTCCTGTATGATTAATGCATGCAACCTTCTGGAGTCTCAGTTGTGCATATTTCAGTTCCTTTCCACCTGTAGCTGAACTTCATTTTCAAACTGAATCATTTGATGAAAATGAAAAATACATGCAATAGAAAGGAAAAAAAAAAAAAAAACAATCTCCAGGATGACAGCCAATCCACATATGTTTGCCCTGCAACAAAACCAGAAGGACATTTCACAACACATGATCTACTATATTCTGATGAAAAGAGTTTCAAAAAATTCTTGCATACAAGAAAACACTTTAATTTAAAAAATAGTTAACCCTATTAAAGGCACCTCAGAAGTGGACTCAAGTCAAGTCCACAGAACCTTTCACATGAACTGAGGATCGTGAACATAAACCACTTCAAGCCCACTTTGACTTCAGTCACATTTTTGTCTTTTATGTGTATGTGTGTGTCAATTTCACTTTGGCCCTTAGGCTTAAGCTAGAACACATATGTATGAAAAAAATGGTACTTTAAAAGATGGCGAGTGAAGGAAGAGCCAAAAATGCAATTTGAATCAAGGAGGAAACAAAAGCATTGTTAGAAATCTGGAAAGAGGAGCATAGCAACCAGTGTGTTTGTATAAACCACATCAGCACCAAGATTTCCTTACATGTTTTACTAAGTTCTGATTAAATAACTAGCGTAAACAGATAGGACTGAGGCCTCATCATATCTAAAGTGGACCCATTTTCTAATGAACGCTTAATGTGAAAATGAAAAGAGCTGACTACATTTGTTCTTGAGTGACTTTTTGGTCAATTTCAAGAGGCCAGAAAAGAGAGATCACAAATATAAAGACCCTAAGATGTGAAAGCTTTTATTTTTCTTGTCTACTACTTTCTCTGTGATCTAAAGTAGCATATTAAAAAACCCCACAGTCATGTCCCAGTGATCTACATGAGGATGTTTCTGCATGCAACCATTACCATGGTACACCTTTTTTTCACCCCCCCAGCTCAGATGTTCAACCTTAAACACATAGAGTGAAGTTACAGGTCTGACATCAGACTCACTCAGTAAACCTGAAGGGAGCTGCAGACACTTCATCTGGGGAAATAAAAAGGACATATCCACTGTGTCTCCTCAGAAATGTGCGTGCATCTACCTCCTTGTGTCTCATGTTCATTTTCAAATCTTCACAGTGGGCTGGAGATGGAGGCTGAGTGATACGCATCATTACCTCCACCTTGATTTGTCTCCGGGAGGTTTCCCACGCCGTCTGGTAACATTGCCTTTTGTATTTCTTAGCAGAGCTGTGTTTGTGTGTGCACCGGGGCCCCAGGGTAAAAGGTGCAGTTTATATTTGCATGTGTACCATCTGTATTCACTGCGGCAAAAGACAAATGAGTCAAGGCTAATGTAGCACGCTATCTCAATACACTCTTCTATATTAGTCTTTTTAAAAATGGTTTGCTGTTACAAATTGTTACTCTTTAATGATGGCCCACGCTTTGCAGCAGCACACAAAAATTAGTTATTTTCTTTGTTTTGTCTCTTGCACACAAAGTGGCAATTATTGTAATGTCTCTTTAATTGGAATTTGTTTTGGAGACAAAGCAGTTCCCCAAGGATCATGACTTCATTAACATCTGTAATTGTAAAATATAATTGTTGATACTTTACATGTTTTTAATAAGGTCACCATTAGCATTATCATTTCCAATATCATCTTGCTTTTCTCCTGACTTACTGTTTGATCACCTGTAAGAGAGCCCAGAGAAAAGCGTTCATGGGAGAGAGAGAGTCTGTAGAAAGCGAACGAGGTGAGAAAAGGCATATTATTATATTTTAATGGCTTTCCCTGGGGAGGAGAGGGAACCATTTCCTGTTCAGCTAATGAAAGGACAGAATAAAGCAGAGAGGAGAGACGAGGCGTAGGAGTGGGAGAGGAGTAAGGATGAAGAACGAGATGGGAAAGAACACCAGATACACAAGTTGTTTCCTGATTTCATCCACGTCAGACCCCATACAGGCATTTCTTTATAAAAGAGCGGTGAAGCGGTGGGCTACATAACCGTTAACTTCATTGTACCATGTCTAACTCCCAGCTGGTGCTTGTCAGGATTTGATTGAAACTTATCCTGATGACCCAGGTTAGGAGAAGAAACCTGCAAACAACCGACTTCAGAATCAAACAAATTTATTGATTAGTAAAAAACGCAAGCAATCACAGATATCTGTGGGACCCGTTGTTCCTGTCTACAACAAAAACAAGGAAATCCTAGCAACTTACAGAAGACACTTTCTTAAGTTTCGCATCGCCACACCCTATGAGGCTCCTCCTTCATGCATATTCAAACATCTCCTGTTCATGTGTCACGTTACTGTTACCTTTGAAGAAGGAGTTGTGTTTCTCTCAAATACTGGACCCTTGTTCTCTAAAAAGTAGTTATCACTCACTACCGCTATGACAGGTTAAGCTCTTCAGTGTTATAATATATTTGCAAAGCAGAAAAAGATTAAATGATTGCATGCGCAAATGATCAACCTTTAATATGAGTTCATAACTTTAAACAGAAACAGTTTGAGACATTTGTATGGTGTATAGTGGCATTCAGCAGCCTTCTGAACCAAGTTTCATTGTGTGACAAGCTGATACTGAGACTAACTGCTGTGGAACATCTGCAAGTGTTTTTTTCTCCTGTGGACAAGATAGTTGTGGATTACTTTATGTGTTTTATAGCCACATCATATAAAATGAATGGGAATTGAGAAAACGCTGTTCTGCGTCTTTTAGATGCTTCCAAGCTCCAACAGACCTGAATCAAATCAATCTCCCTTAGCTTGTACCAAAGTCTACAGGTCTGTTAATGACTCATTTATTTAAATTAGGCGTGTTAGAGCTAGAAAGCATTGTGCAGGACAGGGACTCTCAAGGACGCAGTTGACGAATCTTGGCCTAGACTATGCCTAAATATAACTAAAGAAATACAAAAGTAACATTGAGCGCAGCACTCATTCAGCAGAGGCTGCTGAGTAGATGAACCAAAGAGACAGTTTCAAATGGAAAAAAAAATCTTCATTTGAAAAGTGCACATGGTGCAAAAAAATACCCAAGCATTTCTGAATACTGTTATTAGTTTTGTGTCCTCTTTCTGTGTCTCAACACTCTGTACCTATGAGGCATGCTGTTATTGGCTTTAAATCTGCTGAAAAATGTGCACTTGTTCTCTGCTTGGGTCTGTTGGCATGGTCTTTGCCTAAGGCCCTGCAACATCTTGAAGCTGGGAGAACAGCAGGAGCTGTCCTGAACAAAACAACCCTCTACACAGTGCTTCATCCAATACTTGCACTCTCCTACTCTATTTGACGATTCAATGCAGCACATCTTTTATAGTCCTGACATTTGCCATGTCACCTGACCACGGTACAGTGGTTAAAATAATGTTAACAATGAAAATGTGCAGGTTTTCTGTCCTTTCAGTCTTTCACCTCTCTTTTCATGTGCTCATAAAATTTTCTTACTCCAGTCTTTTTTGTTTCCTTCTCTTGTCTGCCAGCCAGGGCCGATGACTCCTGCTGAACCAATGAATAATATCCATGACGGCACAGCTTCAATTCGGCATGTTGCTGTGGTTTAACAGTGCCCTCCAGAATTATTGGCTGGTGAGGTAGATTAGTTCATATTTTTTTTACAGTTTTTTGGCTCAGATTCACCAAAAGTCCTCATTATTCAACCACCTGCATTTTTTTCCCCTTCCTATTCCTTCTCAAAACACAACCCAATCTAACTTTGGGGCTTTTACATAATTCAAAGACTTCTCCCTGTGTGTAAGAAATTATATTTCCATAATCAGTAAACCATATGGATTAGATTATCTGAGCAAGATAATCTAATTTTAGGGGAAAAGACTGAAACAATTAACATTATCTTAATATGAGGAAGTTTGGTTTCTAACAGTCCTGAATAAAGGACACTTCCCTTATTGCTTTCATCTTAAATTAAACATTCCTTCAGAATTTGTGTTATTTAATTATATCTTGTACTGGCATTTACATATGAAATTTACATTCCATCATATCATTTCATATGTGGTGAGGATGCTTCCTGGATGCCTCACTGGTGAGGTTTTCCAGGCATGTCCCACTGAGAGGAGACCTCAGGGAAGACCCAGGACACGTTGGAGGGACTATGTCTCAGCTGCCCCGGGAACACCCTGGGATCCCCCCCAACGGATGGACATGACATCTCAGTGAAAACTAATATGTTTCATGTACAAGTATGATGATTTCCAGATGCACAATGCTAAGGGAACTCAGTGTATTTGAATAAAACAGCTGGGAAGCCTTGAGGGAAACATTTGTTCTTGAGTAATGTTACCAGGTTATTTTTAAGTTATTTTTAGAGTTGAACTTCTGTGGGAGATCTTTTATTTCTTCCTGTCACTCTCATTCCCTCAGACAAACCCTTCTCAGTTTGTGGCCAAAAGTATTTGATTATGGTGAGATAAAGATTGTAATCCAATCCGAGCCTTTCCCAATCCTTCATATCCTTCACAGCGAGGTTTGGCAGCTCCGCTCCTCGAGGGCCACTGTCCTGCAAGTTTTAGATTCTTCCCTGCTTAAACACACCTGAATCAAATGTCATTAACAGACCTGTGCAAACCTTGATAAAAAAGCTGATGATGATCCATTCGTTTGAATCAGGGAGCAGCACTGGGAAGTAACACGTTACAGTACCTCAATAGTAGTGAAGCGGTACTCTGACACTGTTACTTTTCTCAGTAATTAATGCTCCAATGCATTAGTCTTTACGTGAAGTAACTCAGTTACTGTTACCCTATGGTGCGTTTGTCTACATGGCTCTGCTCCTGTACCGTCAGCCAGGCAACTACCCGAGGAGAAACAGTGATGAGCAGGAGAGGAGGAGTTCATTGCTTAAATGGAGGGGACGATGTTTTCTGGTGGAAATAGGGTTTACTTTAACAGTAACATATTACTTTTTGGTGTAATTGATCAACAAAGTGACTGAGTTACTTTTTGAAATAAGTAACTAGTAACAGTAACTAATACTGTTTCAGTAACTAGCACAGCATTGGCAAGGAGACATGTGAAACGTGCAAGACAGCGGCCCTCCAGGACTGGACTTGGCCAACTCTGCATGCAGGTTTATGAACTCCTTTGCATGTGGAAACATCAAGATAGTACATCTCCTGTGGCTTCTAGAAATGTAAATCTTCTTTCCTTGTTTTTATGATGTTTTTGTGTGTGTGCCTAAGCTAAGCTGATAATTGAACCAAACGTGGTCTCAGACTTGGAGATGAACTCATGCCACCAGACATGTATCAAATCACACCAGAAGTTGGCATTTGATCAAACAAAACAAATCTCTGTCATCTGCAGAAGAAATTGCTTTTCCAACTCAAAGAGTACATGAAGCATTTTTCAGAAGCCTTTGAAAAGGAAAACTGGTATTATATGAGTAACTACACATCAGTAGTATGTACGTGGTACTTTCATGTAATAAATATGAATCTGTACCCCCCCAAGCCTAGACACAAACATTAAAATACACTCGCAGGCCTACACACATCAAACACACACTACACACACACACACTATATGCATGATTATAAAACTGAACAGGGGATGCTCCTCCCCTTGTATAGATCCATCTGTCCTACATTAAAATGTCTACCTGTCCTTTTATTCCAATACAACACCTCACACACTTGCTATCTTACTGAATCCCAGAAATACTGTTGCACTTTATCAGTTGTGCAGTGACTTTATAATTCTAACCAGAAAACCAAAAAAAAAAAAAAAGCCCAGATTTTTTTTTCTCCCCTCATCATCCCACTCTCTAAAAACAAAGTATTTGCCGGGGGCTGTGAGTTGTTGGAGCCTTTTATGCAAGTACTAAGCGTCATAAAATGAGCCAGTAAAAGTAACTTTCAACATTAGAAACACCTGTTTTGCTCCCCTCAATTAAACTAATCGCCCTACCTCTGCCTCTGAGCAAAATACCAAAGTATATTAAGGTCTTAAATGTAAATAATTACTGATCCAATGAAATCTGGAGCCAGTAATTTGATATTGTCTCGTAAACATGTAAAACAACAACAAAACACTTTATGCCTGTACTACCATATAGAAAGCAATAATATCCTTTACAGTGCACTTCAATAAAAATACAGTAAAATAAATACAGCTAAAAAAATGGCAGGTCCACAAGTGTTATACAATCTGGCAGATCTTTGACTCGTACATTTGCATTTGTACAATTACATCCAAGCGGAGCTCTGCCTGGTCTTTGGAGGTTCTGCTGGCGTTTACTCTGGGGGATGTGCTGTTTGTTGTCCTCACCCTGATCTCTTTGTCACCCATGTCATCAGTAATACCGCCTATGGCATCCTTGCAGCTGTTCCTTTATCGTTTGCTTGTTTGAATGCTCTTTTGGGTTATTGAGTTTCGAAGCTGCCCACCAGGAAAGCTCCCGGTACTCCAGAAGGCCGGTCACCCTCTGTCTCTATTTGACAAGGTTTCCTGTAAGACATCAAGACACAAGCATCTAAGGAATGAGACAGGATGCTGTTGTCTAGACTTTGATGATCACTGAGTTTCAAATTTTGTGACAATTACAGATATTCAGACCCAGTTTTTAGGCTTATTGTGCCGGTAAAAGAATATTTTTAAAGAATCTTGCAGCTGCTTTAAAACACCAGAGGACACATTAACAGTGTCAGTCATTATAAAGTATATTAGAGAAGAAAAGGTGAGTTTACTTTTACACTCTTAGTTCCTATGATTTCAAAAAGTAGCAAGCTGGTGCTGCCAATCAAATGCACAATAGATCATCAGGATTGCCTCCATGAAAGAGGTTTTAGTAGTTTACCTGTGTTGAGCGTTCAATTTTCTGATAAAACAATGCCAAGATATGAGCAGTGATCTTTAAGAAGCAGTTGTCCCTGCCCATTAGTCTGACAGGTTTATAAGTTATTTTCTAATCAGTTTATAAAAATCTTAAAATCCAAGCACTCCATCTGAAACTCAGCAGGTCTCAGGTAAAGAAGATGGACCAAAGGTAGAGAGGGCAAAGCATTTTCTTTCTAAAACAAACATGGGAGCTTCAGTTAGTCAGCAAGATACAGAAAATAAAGTTACAGTACATCTGCACAAACCAGTTCAGTTTAATTAACTTCCATTCAATTTGCTAACACTGTAATTAGAGCACAAAGGGAAATCACAGAAATTACTCCTGAAACTTTTTCATTGGACAAAACAAAAATGAGTCAGTCTATTTAGCAAAAATTTAATTCCAGCTCATCACAAACAACTGTCAATCATAGTGGTGTTGGGGTGATGATTTGGGGTTTTTTTGCAGTCACTGAGTCAACCAAGAGCCCCTGTGTATGCCAGAACATGCTTGTGATAAATGTGAAGCCATCTGTCTGGCTGTTGTTACTACAGGTGGTTCAGGCCGCTGGAATGTGGGATGCACTGCAACATGTCACGTGATGTTGTCACGGTTTCCGCTGGAACGAAGTAGAACCCACGATGCGGATTTACAAAAAAAAACTATATTTATTTCAAAACCAAGGGAAAAAAACAGGAATCCAGAAAAAGCAAAAACAACGGGAGCCAGCGAAACAGGGGGAGAGTACAAAAAC